>JBBPBX010008363.1:27798-39894 GCA_038048925.1 Garcialebias charrua | reverse complement strand
GTAGTGCTGTGCATTCCAATGAAAAGTCAAACATAAACATACAGTGATAAATATAAGCACTAGTGTCAGGCTGAACACTGTGACTGAAGTGAACATTCATGCTAGCTGAGCTGACGATAAAACAATTCCATCACATAACACAGCTGAGTGTAGGTTGCATTAGAACAGTCATCAAGTGATCTGTGCAACTTCACACTCTGCAACAACCTGTTGCAGCACTAACTCTCATAATCACACCACCAGTGGTGGGATGTAACTAAGTACAAATACTTTGTTTTTTCATTCATTCATTCAACCTTTATTTAGTCAGGTAAATCTTTTGAACCTCATGGGCTCATTTACGAAAGCGACCTGCTAAAACTAAAGAACAATGAACAGCAGTGATAGAATTTCATTAAACAATAAACAAACAAACAATAAACAATAGAAAACAAAAAGAGAGAAAAAAAACAAAAATTTTTTTTTTTTAACAAAGTATCAAAAAACTAGCAAAACATTATAAGGTAGACGTATAAAATCAAAGACAGGAACAAATCTGCATTGGTTTTTGCCAGGATTCCAACAGATTCTGAAAACCATTTAGAGAAGTCAAGGTCGAGAGCTTCAGATCTTTTTGTAAGATATTCCATGAAGCAGGAGCGGAGTAGGAGAAGGCCCTTTTTCCAAGTTCAGTCCTCACTGACGGAACACTGCAGGTAATCATGTCCTGAGAGCGCACACTGTAGCTGCACTCACGCAAAGACATGTAGGAGGAGATGTATGAGGGCAGCAGACCAAATGCCTGTCGTATTAAGGCAGATGTTCTCACATGCATTTTGCTGAGCATTTCAAGGGCGTGAATGGATTACGTTCCCATAGCATTTACAGTATGTTGCACCGAGTGACTGACTGATAAGGGAACTGAAAGTTATGCACCATAACTCATGTTCCCTGAAGAAAGGGAACAAGGTGCAACATAGCTGGCCCTTTTCAATGCTGAAAGCTCGGTGAAGTGCATTCTGGAGAAAGTAGGATGGGCGTCCGCGTCTTAAATACCCAGAGGGAGGGGACTCTGGCATGACGCTGACGCCCCTGCCGTAAAGGTGTGTTTGTATTCCTTCAGGTAATCGCGCGGAGCGCAATTTCCCATAGCATTTATGTTGCACCTTGTTCCCTTCCTTCAGGGAACATGAGTTATGGTGCATAACTTTCAGTTTCTGTCCGTTAGGCTGACACATTGTCCAGTTTTAAGACTGGGTTTAAGAATTTCCTTTTGATAAATGTTATAGCTAAGGTTGGGCCATGCTAGACTGGAGGACAAATTGACCTAATTTCTTAAAATGAATTGTTACAATTGAAAAGTTTGCATTTGGTATTACAGTATTTATATCTTAACAATGTGATTCTTGACCTGCCATTGTGTATCTGATTTTCCTTATTGTCCTCTCAAACCCATCTGGTCAAAGCAGATGGCTGCTTGTCCTGAGACTGGTTCTGCTGGAGGTTTCTTCCTCATGATGAAGTTTTTCTTTTCCATTGTCTCCTTCATGCTTGCTGTGATAAAGTTAAACTCAAAGAAGTCTGCTCCTCATATAATTAAAGTTAATAACTTATATTATATACAATATATATGAATGTTTCTGTTCAGCGCCCTGAGATGACTTCTGTTGTGACTTGGCACTTTATAAATAAACTGAATTGAATTGAATGTAATTTCTATTATACTGTACTTACACTTTCTTAACTTATTTACATCAGAAAGAGGTGATTTTTTTGTTTTAAATAAAGGATGAGATACGTATAAGAAAGCTATATAAATATGTTTTCTATATATCTCAAATATTAGATTTTTTTTAGGTGAAATGTTTATTTTCTTGCAGGGAAATACAAATTTGAACATGGCCTATCAAAAGTCAACATCAAAGTGTTGAGTAAGCAAATAATTTGTTGCAGCTTCTATCCAGAAGGTGGTGAATTATTCACTGTTTGTTTGGCAGGAATCCCCGGTGATGATGAAAGTCCTGGCTTCCACCACTCCAAGCAGCACACTAGCTTAGCATAGTTATTGGTCCAACAGCAGTTTGTTCATTAACAAACCCTTGCTGAGTGATAACATGCAGTCCGTGTCAATTAGAGGATAACTGCTGAACAGGTGGAGCTGGTACTGCTGGGAGGAGATAAATAATTAGAGTGAGTCAAGATTTCCAGAAAGTCCAGCAGCTTCATCCGAGGTGTCTGAGGTTTAGCCACTGAAAATGAGCTGGTACTGACCAAAGTTCCATCACCTCATATTAACTCATAAAGTCCAGCTACAATACTACTGATAATAGGATAATTGCTCTGGAGGTTTCTTTTTTTTTTTTTCAAGATTATTTTTTCCATAAGAGTTTGTTGATTGATAATCCATATTTCCCTGCAAATTATAAGGGATGTGCTGTTCTGTATCACCTCAGCTGTCTTTTTAAAGAATATCATGCATTTGATAGTTTGGTGAAAACTTTGTCTTACAAGACTGTGAATTCAACCTAAATCTTTACTGGACTGGAGAATGTCATGAGAAGGATTCTACTTCTCCAGACAGTACTGCATAATGTTTCTGCACAGGAAAGTTCTGGGTTTGCAGCTTTTGTTACAGTTCTTGTGTTACTTTCCTGTAGAGAAAAAAGAATAGCAACAAGGTTTTTCGGTTTGTATGATTATTTTTGGTGAGTTGCCATTAATGTGCAGAACCAAGGCTAAAAGTCACAATGAATGTGTTTGGTGTTGGCTAACAGCATGTTGCATGCATTTTCTGTCAGCTTCTTCAAAATAACTAATAAGATGCTATTTGTAGCTATGATCTTCAAAATGAGTTGCTCTGCACTTCATCATCTAATATATTGGGCAATTTAAAGTTTGGAACGCCGCACTTACTGGTTTTGAATTGAAAAAAACTTCCCAGATGGGAAAAAAAAACTTCAGCAACAGATTAACGCCAAACTTACACCACACGCGTTACGGCTCCGCCCCGCTCCGGTCCGACCTCCGCAGCAAATATGCACCCATTATAATCAATGACAGAATTTACACTGGCTCCGCACGGCGGCGGCGAGCTGCGGAGAGCGGACGGCAGTCCGTCAAAATTAGAAATTTTTCTATTTCTGCCGGACGCCGGAGCTGTGCCGGAGTCAACTTTTGAAGATTACGTCGCACCAACAGGAAAAGGAACGAGCACAACTTCCGTATTTACAAAATAAAATCACCACGGGCGGACTTAATCCTAGCTCTATACGGATTTATTTGTACAAAAATGCTTTCAAACTATCATTTATGACTACGCCTACAAACGCAATACAATAAATAAATAAATAAATAAAGTATTTTATTCTGAAATGTAATACATCACTTCCTGTTGCTCAAACCATGTCCTGTCGCTCATTTACGAGAGAAGATCAAGGCAGCAGTCTCTACTGTTGTTCTCCTTCTTCCACCGAATGAATTGTTTTGTTCTGACTTACTTATTTATCACTTGATTTATCGCGCAATCCGCAAATCCCGCGCATGCGTCTAGGAGCGGCGCATGCAGGCGGACCTGAGCTGAGCGGAGGTAGTGGAAATTGGAGTTTGAGACGCTCAGCTGCGACCTGCGGAGCGGAGCGGACCGTGTGTAGTGTAATTTTGGGGTTAAAGTATAGACTGTTGCATTTTAAACTTTTTAGAAACTGTGTCATGCAAAAGTGTATGAGTTTAATATTAGCTATTGTACTGTTCTTTCACACTGGTGTTTTTTTTTTACCCCAAAATGAAGTATATACTGTATTTATGACTGTGCACTCATACATGTAAATATGAGCATAGCTACATAATTGCCTTACTTCTTTCTTCAAGGTGTCTTGGGACCAAAGCTTTATAAAAGATTGTTTAAATCTAAACTTTGACGTTTATTTGCAGGAACCCAAGAGCTGGTGAACACAAAGTCTCTTGGCACTGACAGCTGTTGCCAGTAAATTGGAGAGTATCCAGCTGTTTAGAGACTCACACTTTCTCAGTATGTGTACACACTGCCCCCCACATCTGTTTATGATTTTGTGGTGAGTGACATTACTGGAAAGTGTGAGTCGGTAAATGTTTAACAGCTTTTATTTTATAATGACATAATGTTTTAAAAGCCCAAAATGTAAAATTTTATTGAGGAAATTTTAAATTTAGATTTTTTTTTCTTAATCAAGACACTTTGAACAAGATTGTCCCTCTTTGTGCTTATAAATCAAAACCTTTTCATGGGTTTTCAGGAAAAAAACAGAAGCACTCTGACAATTTTTTTTTTGAGACATTTTAAAATAATGGATACAAAATGTAAAAATCATGAAGAGTAACAAATCTCTGCAGAAACATAATCCACTTTTGTGTATGTTTTCCAATATGGATTAAGTACACAGTTTACACTTCATGCAATTGCAATCCTAGAGACTAAGAAGTGTTTCGGTAAGTCTTTGGAACATATTGAGCAACAGATGGAAAGAAGGAAGGGGATTATGCGGCAGAAGGCTTCTGGGAAGTTACTTCTTTTCTGTTCTTGTATGTGTGAATGTAGATATGCAAGCAGGAGATTACTGAATGTATAAGTACAGTTTATTTAACAATATGTGTTGTACAAAGGTTAAACTTCAACCTTCACATCAATGTGAAAAAGGTGAAGGAGATGATCGTGGATATCAGAAGGAACAACACACCTACACCCCCACTCCCAAACATAGGAGGAAGTGGTCTCTGTAAGAGTGGCACCTGCTGCAGCCCCAAGATGGCCGCCAATCATCCACAGCTGACGGTCATCCACCTGACGAGTTCCACCTCTACTTAAGGCTGCAGTCGGGTTCTACTCTTCGCTGAAGCATTTTATGCCACACATGGTATTTATGCTTCTAGCCAGTTTGTGAGTACATTTGAGAGAAACTTACCCTGTGCTTGTTGTGTTCTCAGCCCTCGGATTCTCCTGGTTCCAGCTCTCTGCTCGTCGTGCTTTGCCCTCCAGCCACTTGCCTGCCTCACTCGCCCTCTGGGACTCCATCTCAAGGACTTTAGGACACTCTGGAATCATCCTCCTCTTTTCATCCGTAAGGAAACAATAAACAAACAAAAGCAATTACCCTGGAAGAACTTTCTGATCAAACCCATCTGACTGTCCTCTTTTCATCTTCCAGGAAATCCAGAGGACCCTTGTACATTTGTAAATAGATATTCCCCACTGTAAATAAATAAACACTGTTACTTTTGCACCTTTTTGTCTTGTGTCGTTCTGGGTCTCGTTACCAACTGGGTTACCTTTTTGAGATCATAACAGTTAATGCTTCAGCCAAAACTAAACCCAGAACGAGACCATGAACGCACAAGCTTCCTCCTCGCAGGCCACAAGCCAGACTTCAGTAGAGGGGATGCTAAAACAAGTATTGAGTCAACAACATAAGACCCAAACTGACATGCTAGTACTGTACCTGGGGGTATGGTTTTACACAATACAGAAGAAACTTGCTATTTTTCCTCCCACAGCTCCTGCTGCCACCTCAGACTCAAACTCACCCAGCACCAGTTCAAGCAATAACTCTCCTTCTCCTCAACAGTTACTGGTTAAACCATCTGAACTCTTCTCAGGAGACCCAGCGTTGTGTGAGGGTTTCCTCCTACAGTGCAAACTCGCCTTCAAAGGAGCTCCTCAACTTTATTCCACGGACATCGCTAAAATAACTTATCTGAACAGTCAGCTTTCAGGTAAAGCCCTCCAGTGGGCATCTTCTTACCTCCAAAACCATGATTTGGACTTTGTGTCGTTCGACCAGTTTCTGAACGAGTTCCGCAGGATTTTCGACTGGCCGTTGCAACAACCCAATGCAGAGAAGCATTTGTTGGGATTACATCAGGGCAGACGACCCGTCTCCGAACACGCTCTGGACTTCCGCATTCTCGCGGCTCAAACGGAGTGGAACGACAGGGCGCTTCAAGGTACATTTCTGAACTCTCTCTCGGATTATGTTAAGGACCAGATTGCAGCAAGAGATGAACCTCCTAATTTAGATGCACTAATAAATTTGGCAATCTCCATTGACAAACGCTTCTGAGAACGTCGCCGAGAACGGGACTACAACTACCAGAGACCCAACACTTCCGGTTTCTCCACGTCATCAGGTGGGGAATATAGATTTGGTGCCAAGTCCCGAAGCTCGCTGCCGCCGTCTACTGGAACTCAGTTAGCATTACCTGAACCTGAACCAATGCAGATTGGTAGAACTAAATTAACAGAAAATGAAAGAATGAGACGTATGAATTCCAACTTATGCATGTATTGTGGAAAGGAGGGACATTATGTTGCTTCATGCCCACTTCTGGGAAACGTAAACGCCCGCCATTAGAACGGAAGTTATTGGTGGGCACTTCATCTGTTACTTCCATACGTAGATTAACCTTACCCACTGTCATTCAGTTCGAACAAAATCGTTTTCCTGTGTCAGCATTGATTGACTCTGGTGCTGAACAAAATTTAATCAGTCATGATTTGGTTAAGGAATTTGCTCTCCCCGTTCTGGACATTGACCCAGTTTCTGTTACTGGAGTAACTGGGGAGACTTTGGCACAGATTCGCTTTAAGACTGAAGACTTGCATTTAATCACATCTGGTAATCACCATGAATCTGTTAGTTTCTTTGTGTTTGATTCACCCAACACTCAAATGATTTTAGGGTTTCCCTGGTTGCAGAACCATAATCCCCAAATCAATTGGGAGTTTGGTCGAATAGAAAAATGGAGTGACAAGTGTTTGAAGAATTGCCTTTGCTCAGGCATCTCCAACCCTTTGACCAGTAAACAAGAAGCCGAGAACATTGATCTATCCGACATTCCACCTGAGTATCATGATCTGTCTCCAGTGTTCAGCAAGGTGAAGGCTCTCTCTCTCTTCCTCCCCATCGTCCCTATGACTGTGCCATCGACCTTCTTCCTGGAGCTCCTCTGCCATCTAGCCATTTGTATCACCTCTCGGGCCCTGAACATGGATCCATGAAATCCTACATCGAGGAGTCTTTGGATTCAGGTATCATCCGTCCATCTACCTCTCCACTAGGGGCAGGTTTTTTTTTGTTGCTAAGAAAGACAAGACTCTACGCCCTTGTATTGACTATCGGGGTTTGAACAGTATTACCGTAAAGAACAAATATCCCTTACCACTACTTGACTCCGTCCATGAGCAATTGCAACCAGCCACAATCTTCTCCAAATTGGACCTACGTAATGCTTATCACCTTGTCCGTATCAGAGAGGGTGATGAATGGAAGATAGCTTTTAAGACACCCTTGGGACACTTTGAGTATCTTGTCATGCCTTTTGGCCTTACTAATTCCCCTGCAGTATTTCAAGCACTGGTTAATGATGTTTTAAGAGACTTTATTGGTGATTTTGTGTTTGTTTACTTGGACGATATTCTCATTTATTCCAGGAATAAGAATGAACATGTCACGCATGTCTGGACGGTGCTCCAAAGACTGTATGAGAACCAACTTTTCGTAAAAGGTGAAAAATGTTCATTTCACACTTCTTCTGTTGCATTTTTGGGTTTTATTTTTGGAGGACACTACAGGGCAGACCCGGAGAAGACTAAGGCAGTGGTGGAGTGGCCGGTCCCTGAGACCAGGAAACAACTGCAACGGTTCTTGGGTTTTGCAAACTTCTACAGACGTTTTATCAAGGACTACAGTCACATCGCAGCACCTCATCACAACTCACATCCACCAACAGAAATTTCAGATGGACCCCGGAAGCCAACTCTGCTTTCGGTAAGCTAAAACAACTTTTTTCTTCCACTCCCATCCTCTGTCATCCAGACAGCACTCGTCAGTTTATCCTTGAGGTAGACACTTCAGACACTGGGGTAGGAGCTGTTTTGTCACAAAGATCACCTTTGGACAGCAGAGTGCACCCATGTGCATTTTATTCTCGCCGTCTGTCCCCAGCTGAACGGAATTATGACGTGGGCAACAGAGAACTACTTGCTGTTAAACTGGCATTAGAGGAATGGCGTCACTGGCTTGAGGGCACTGAGCTACCTTTTCTTATTTGGACTGACCATAAGAACCTCACTTGCCTCAGAGACGCTAAACGTCTAAATCCCCGGCAGGCACGCTGGTCACTGTTTTTCAACAGATTCAATTACACATTGACTTTCTATCCGGGTTCTAAAAATGTTAAACCCGGTGCTTTGTCTTGTCAGTTCTCTCCTCCAGATGCTCCAGAAGTTGAAGAGAACATCTTACCCCCGGCTTGCATCATTGGAGCACTCACCTGGCCCATTGCCCAGGAGGTTCGTGATGCCCATCGTTCGGAACCAGACCCTGGCACAGGACCTCCTGGCACGGTCTTCGTTCCCACCGCCATGAGGTCCAAAGTACTTGAATGGGTGCATACGAACAAGCTCTCTTGTCATCCAGGTATTACACGTATGTTATCATTAACCAAGACTCATTTCTGGTGACCCACTTTATCCCAAGATGTTAAAGACTTTGTTGCAGCTTGTCCCACATGTGCCAGAAACAAAACCTGTACCCAAGCCCCTGCAGGTCTTCTTCGGCCATTGCCCACACCCAGCAGCCCATGGTCCTACATCGCTCTTGATTTCGTCACCGGCCTACCTCCTTCTGAGGGTAACACCATCATTCTCACAATCATTGACAGGTTTTCTAAAGCAGCCCATTTTGTGCCTCTTCCCAAGTTGCCTTCTGCAATGGAGACTGCTCATCTCCTTGTACAGCACGTTTTTCGTATACACGGTGTCCCTTCCGACGTGGTGTCGGATAGGGGTCCCCAGTTCGTCTCTCAGGTGTGGCGCAGTTTTTGTGGTGCCTTAGGGGCGTCGACCAGTCTCACCTCCGGCTACCACCCGTAGTCCAACGGTCAGGCGGAACGGTGCAACCAGGAGCTTGAAGCCACCCTTCGATGTCTCGTTGAGGGCAATCCCTCTGCCTGGAGTCGACATCTGGTTTAGGTGGAGTACGCTCACAACGCCCATACGTCTGCCGCCACAGGTATGACACCTTTTGAAGCATCACTGGGATATTTGCCTCCTTTGTTCCCCAACCAGGAGTCGGACATAGCAGTGCCGGCTACCACACGTAGTCCAACAGTCAGGCGGAACGGTGCAACCAGGAGCTTGAAGCCACCCTTCGATGTCTCGTTGAGGGCAATCCCTCTGCCTTGAGTCGACATCTGGTTTAGGTGGAGTACGCTCACAACGCCCATACGTCTGCCGCCATAGGTATGACACCTTTTGAAACGTCACTGGGATATTTGCCTCCTTTGTTCCCCAACCAGGAGTCGGACATAGCAGTGCCGTCAGTGCAGCACCATTTCAGATGATGTCGGCGTATCTGGCGCCAGGCTAAGGTAGCACTCCTCCGCACGACCACCCATAATAAGAGGTTTGCGGACCGCCACCGATCTTCTGCGCCCTCCTATCAGGTGGGTCAGAGGGTTTGGCTTTCTACTAGAAACATTGCCCTGAAGGACACCCCAAGGAAGTTGGCACCTCGTTTCATCGGGCCTTTCCCTATCGTACGGGTCATCAACCCCTCTGCGGTGCGTCTTCAGCTGCCAGCTTCCATGAGGGTTCATCCGACGTTTCACGTGTCCCAGGTCAAGCCTGTTTCCGTGAGTCCTTTGTGTCCGCCTGCCGACCTTCCGCCGCCTCCTCGTCTTATCGACAACCATCCAGCCTTCACTGTTCATGCCGTTCTGGATGTGTGCCGTCGTGGGAGAGGTTTTCAGTATCTTGTGGACTGGGAGGGTTACGGCCCTGAGGAGCGGTCGTGGATCCCTCGCTCTTTTATCCTGGACCCCAGTCTGATCACCGCCTTCTTCAGGGCTCACCCAGAGAAGCGCGTCGGGGCTCCTGGAGGCGCCCCTTGAGGGGGGGGTACTGTAAGAGTGGCACCTGCTGCAGCCCAAGATGGCCGCCAATCATCCACAGCTGACGGTCATCCACCTGACGAGTTCCACCTCTACTTAAGGCTGCAGTCGGGTTCTACTCTTCGCTGAAGCATTTTATGCCACACATGGTATTTATGCTTCTAGCCAGTTTGTGAGTACATTTGAGAGAAACTTACCCTGTGCTTGTTGTGTTCTCAGCCCTCGGATTCTCCTGGTTCCAGCTCTCTGCTCGTCGTGCTTTGCCCTCCAGCCACTTGCCTGCCTCACTCGCCCTCTGGGACTCCATCTCAAGGACTTTAGGACACTCTGGAATCATCCTCCTCTTTTCATCCGTAAGGAAACAATAAACAAACAAAAGCAATTACCCTGGAAGAACTTTCTGATCAAACCCATCTGACTGTCCTCTTTTCATCTTCCAGGAAATCCAGAGGACCCTTGTACTTTTGTAAATAGATATTCCCCACTGTAAATAAATAAACACTGTTACTTTTGCACCTTTTTGTCTTGTGTCGTTCTGGGTCTCGTTACCAACTGGGTTACCTTTTTGAGATCATAACAGTCTCCATCTACAAGCACTTGGGTGTGCACCTGAATGATAACCTCAGCTGGGGCAACAACACGTCCAGCCTGATCAAGAAAGCTCATCAGAGATGCTACTTCCTCAGGCGGCTGAGGGGAGCTGGACGGGGAAGCTCAGTTCTCACCTCCTGCTAAATGTGTGCAGTGGAGAGCTTCCTTTGCTCCAGCATCATGTGGCATGGAAGCTACACAGCTGCAGAAAGAAAAGCTTTAAGCCTGGTACCCACTGCCCCAATTTCGGGCGGCTGAAGCGGCCGGTTTACATTCAAAGTCTATGAGGAGACGTGTGGAGTCACGGCGACCAGGGAAGCGGCGCGATTCGAGTGATCGAAGCGGCGCGGCGGCAGCCTGTAGTTCCCTTCGCGGGCACGCGCGCGTCCAAAGCAACCTAGCCGTCGAGCCGCCGACGTCCCAAATGTTGATCTCTGGAGGCTCGACGCATCCGGCAAACAGTCGGGAGAGCCTCTGCTATCTGATTACACAACCACAACGGGACTTTTTTTGGACTTTTTAAACTTACCGGATCGACCCTCCATGAATTGGAACCAAACTCCGGTAATAAACGTGGCATTTTTACAGTTGCTGCTGACAGGCTGCTGTTCTCTCCAGTGTAGATCACCCCAAACATAAAAAAAAAACGTTTTAATCTCATCAAAGACCGTCCGAGGTGCAGTTAACACAACAACTGAACCCGGAAGACGAGCTAGAGACCCCTCCCTCTGCCACCCCCTAGTGTACGTCATCAGACGGTCTTCAGTGGTTTGGTGGGACCCTGACAAGCGACCAAAAGGGGACGGCAGGCGCGTTTCGAGTTGTGCAGTGGGGACCAGGCATTACAGAGAGTGGTGAAGACTGCACAGGGAAGACTGCACATCCCTGTTGGAGTCAATCTCCCCACCATCACAGACATTTACACCTCCAGATACAGGAAGACGGCCACACTGCACTAAAACCATATATATACGGAAGGATCTGATGTCGTATATCTCCGTATCCTTCACATATACTTATACTTATATTTCCGGATATTCCCGGAAATGGACCGCAATGATCCTTAAAAGATCCCAAAATCCCAAAATCCGGATACTTATCTTTGGCAGACCCTTGACGAATAACAGCCACATTTATTTTGGATCTGCCGAAGATAAGTATCCAGATTTTGGGATTTTTTAAGGATCATTGCGGGCCATTTCCGGGAATATCCGAACACGGAAGTATATCTATGGTTTTAGTGCAGTGCCACCTGAATCATGAAGGACCCAAATCATCCAGCTCACACACTTTTTACCCCACTCCTCTCATGCAGGAGGTTGAGGAGCATTAAGTGTAGAACCACTAGACTGAGGAACAGCTTCTACCCTGAGGCTGTTAGAGTCATGAATCCCTAACCAGGATAATCAATGTAAGAAAAAAAATCACTGTAATGCCAATTTTATTGGTGAAATGTGCTGCTGATCTGATGCTGCTGATTATTTTGTGCTGCTGTATTCTTTCGTACTCATACTCACACAGACTCATGTTTGTGCGGCTGTTGCTCAGCATGTTTTTTGCTCTATCAGTGTATTTCTTAGTTTATATATTAGATCCTTATTT
>JBBPBX010008363.1:14605-25907 GCA_038048925.1 Garcialebias charrua | reverse complement strand
CTTCTGAAGTCCACAATCATCTCTTTGTCTTCTTCACATTCATGTGAAGGTTATTCTCTTTGCACCAGCTCTCCAGGTGTTCCACCTCCTGTCTGTAGCTGGACTCATCATTGTTTGTGATGCATCCCACCACAACTGTATCATCTGCAAATTGCTCCTTTTTTCAAACAGACAAATTTTACTTAAATATGTGTGTGCAGTTAAAATAACACATTGTTTTGTGTTAAATAAAAACTTTCAAAGGTATAATCATTCCTCTTTCTTATTTTGCTTAATGACATTTAACTCTGCACGTCATCCCTGAAATACTGACACACAGAATCACAAGTCCACGTGTAAACATGTGTCACAGAGTAAACACAATAAAAACATGCACTATCTGCTGCATTGCTCATTAAAATGACTCAACACTATTAATGTATTACAGAAAATGTACATACAGACAGTACACACACTTAATGATACTGTAGACCATTGCATTAGGTAATACATTCAGCAAGTACTTTTACTTTAATACTTTAAGTATTTTTAAAAGCAAGTACTCATTTTTACTTAAGTAAAAATGTTAATGTGGTACTACTTTCACTAGAGTACATTTTTGTCTGTTTATTTGTACTTTTACTTAAGTACAGTGTTTGAGTACTTTCTCCACCACTGGATATCTTCCCCCCGGGACCCGAACCTGGTGGCGGAGTCGGGGTGAAGGAAAGGGAGGCCGGAGGACCTTGAGACATCGGGAGGAGAAGGGGAGGTGGTGGGATGCAGCGTGGCTGGCAAATGGGGAGAAGCCCAGGAAGGAGGACCTTAAATCTGGATCTGGAGGTTGATGAGCGATGCGCCGCAGCTGGGTGAGTCAGCCATGTTGAATTTGCGGTGAGCCTTCATTATAGAGAAATTCCTTGTAGTTATTGTAAATTTATCAGCAAACATTTTGACATTATACCAGTGTTTTAACTATCGTAGTGTTTGACCATATTAAAGCCAGTGCCACTAATAATCACAAAGGTGTTGGAAAAAAATCAACTTAATTTTTATCTGTATAATACAACCACCTTTTAAAAACACTTTTATTGTATTTACAGTTCCCTAAAATTACAGTAAAAGAGAAACAATGATGAAGGAAGCTCTTCACAATCAACAGCACATTCCTACCACGCAAAACCACACAACACACAACACATTACATTACATATTCTTTGTGTGTGTGCATGTGTGTAAGTCATTCAAAATAAACATGGACCACAAACCATAGTAGGAAGCTCTGATGGTTATTTTTAATTGCATCGAAGGGAAATGAGAATTGAGCGGAGCTGCGTAGGAATGGCGAGGGCCAGGCTAATCAAAATCCAGAATGTTTTCATTGATTAATTGATTCATTCATTGATTCATTCATTGATTCATTGATTCATTCATTGATTCATTCATTCCACCAGTCTGACATTCTTCATTCACTCATTCAACAATGGCTTCTAGTCTTGGCCTTCTTCAACTAAGGTATTTTCTATTTGCACTAAAACATGAAGTATTTTTTCCATTTAAGACACACTTAATTAACAAAAAAATAATTTCAACTTCCAAAAATTACCATTTTGAAGAAAAAAAATCAACAGAATCAAAAAACACTTTAAAACGTTACCCATATGAACATAATAAATGTGGTACTTCTTTAAATTAATACATTAAACTGTCTTACATAAAACTGAACAGAGTCATAACAACAGTCATACCAAGTACTGTAACAGGACTTCATTTGTAAACTGATCAATGCCAGAACAAAGAACGCAAATAGTGGGAGGGCCTGCGGGTTCCGGGGACTCCAGTTGACAACCGCTGCTCTAACGGACACAAAGTGATCAAATAAAAACAAGTCCTCCTTGATTTAACTCAGATTTGACTTTTTTTTTTTTTTTTACATTTTAGAACATACAGAACAAAAGGCACACACATAACAAATGACAATCTCAAAATTACAATGATATATATAAACATGTACAAATATCTACTAACATACCTCCTAATGTAAACATTCTTAAATTAACATATCGACCATCATAACCGTAAATTTGGTTAATAGACTTATTTGAAAGATTGCAAATAATACAGTCCAAGTAAAATAAACAATAACATAACTATTTATCTAACAATCTACATAATTACTTAAAATATTTTGTAAGAGGGCTATATAATCTGAGCGAGGTGATCAAAGAGCTTTTTTGCTTGTGGTTTTTTAGCACAGTTTAAAGAAAGTTTTAACAACTGGAGTTCTTGTTTGAATACAGACCATAATTCATTCATTCAACCTTTATTTATACAGGCTAGCCTCGTTGAGTCACGGGGACTCATTTACAAGAGGGACCTGTCTCACTCACACCAAACAACCATCCACTCTCACACTCACACCTAGGGTCAATTTAGAGTCACCAATCAGCCTAACAAGCATGTTTTATGGACTGTGGGAGGAAACCGGAGTACCCGGAGGAAACCCACGTATGCACGGGGAGAACATGCAAACGCCACCCAGAAAGGCCCCCGGACCGGGATTTGAACCGGCAACCTTCTCGCTGAGAGGCAGCAGCTCAGTGCCACTGTGCTGCAAATAATGGTTTAGACTTGCCATATCTGCATTTATGTATATAGAATTTTAATATTATGATAATGTTATTAACAAAGTATTCATCTTTTTTATTCTCAGATACATATCCATATAAAATATTCTGAACGGAGAAGGAGTCTATGTTCATGGACTTGATGGTGACTTTTTACAGTAAAAAAAAAAAAAAAAGTGCTCTGAGCTCACAGCTTTTTTCTTTAAAACATCTAAAACAGTAGAGGGCAGTAGCATTCAAGAAATAACCAAGAAGACAGAGACTGTAAAATGTCAATGTCTTATTTATTTATTTATTTATTTAAATATTTTCCTCTAGACACTATTTGACTTTATGAGCTACAACAAAAACAAACAAAACAAAAACAAACAAACAATTAAAAAAAAAACAGATAAAATCCAAGCACAGTTTTATACTGTACACATTGTATTCATTTCACTTTGATATTGTTTAATATGCTTACTGTTTTATGATCTTTATAAACACAAACTGCTTCTTCTAAAAAAATAAAAAATAATCCAAAAACACTTGTGTAATCATATAGTCAGAAACATAGTGCAGTTAGATTTTAACATGTGTTGACATTTGTTTCCTAAAACTGTTGATGGTCATGAAACACAACATAAAATATAAATTATATGTTAAGTATATATTTGGCAAATATTAAAACAAGATTCTATCCTGCAAGAATAGCATCATATATAATTTATTGTAAGTTTATTTTTATTTATATATATATTGCAGCTGGGGCAGCACGGTGGCACAACTGGTAGAGCTGCTGCCTCTCAGCGAGCAGGTCCCTGGTTCAAATCTCAGTCCAGGGGCCTTTCTGGGCGGAGTTTGCATGTTCTCTCCGTGCATGCGTGGGTTTTCTCCGGGTACTCCGGTTTCCTCCCACAGTCCAAAAACATGCATGTTAGGCTGATTGGTAACTCTAAATTGTCCCTAGGTGTGAGTGAGAGCGTGAATGGTCGTTTGTCTCTATGTGTCCCTGTGATGGACTTGCGACCCGTCCAGGGTGTACCCTGCCCCTCGCACAGTGATTGCTGGACATGGGCACTGGTGACCCCCGTGACCCAAAATGGAAGAAGCGGGTAAAGATAATGGATGGATGGATGGATATTGCAGCTGTTGAACAGATATATCATTGGACAAGAATTATCCATTTCCATTTTCTTCCGCTTATCCGGGGTCGGGTTGCGGGGGTAGCAGCCTAAGTAGGGAGGCCCAGACTTCCCTCTCCCCAGCCACTTGGAGCAGCTCCTCTGGGGGAATCCCAAGGCGTTCCCAGGCCAGCCGAGAAACATAGTCCCTCCAGCGTGTCCTGGGTCTTCCTCTGGGTCTCCTCCCGGTGGGACATGCCCGGAACACCTCACCAGGGAGGCGTCCAGGAGGCATCCTAAGAGAGAGAGAGAGAGAGAGAGTCTTTATTGTCATTTGCACCGCATGTGGTACATGAGATGAAAACGAGATTATGTACACGAGGTCCCAGTTACATCCAACAACAAATGAAAGAGAAAAACAGTAATAACATCGAGAACTAACTAAGAAAAACATCAACTAGTAATACACTAAGCCTAATATAGTGGGAATAAACAGCAGCACGAACATGAGTTTGTATGAGCAGATGGTCACAGATGGTCACAGATGAACACAGCAACAAGAAAACATATCAGCATCACCATGATGTGATATTTTGCAGTGTTTATTTTAATTTTATTTTTATTTATTCATGAGTCTAACAGCCTCAGGGTAGAAGCTGTTCCTCAGTCTAGTGGTTCTACACTTGATGCTCCTCAACCTCCGTCCTGAGGGGAGTGGGGCAAAGAGTGAGTGTGCTGGATGAGTGAGGTCTTTCATGATACAGGTGGCTCTTTTCCTGCATCTAGAGGTGTAAATGTCTGTGATGGTGGGGAGACTGACTCCAACAGACTTCTGTGCAGCCTTCACCACTCTCTGCAGAGCTTTTCTTTCTTCAACTGTGCAGCCTCCATGCCACACGTTGATGCTGGAGCACAGGATGCTCTCCACTGCACACCTGTAGAACGAGGTGAGAACTGGGCTGCTCAGACCGGCTCGTCTCAGCCGTCTGAGGAAGTAGAGTCTCTGATGACCTTTCTTGATCAGGCTGGTGGTGTTGTTGCTCCAGCTGAGGTTATCATTCATGTGTACACCCAGGTATTTGTAGCTGGAGACCACTTCCACTGCAGACCCACCTATTATCAGTGGGGCATGGGTGTGTTTGTTCCTTCTGAAGTCCACAATCATCTCCTTTGTCTTCTTCACATTCATGTGAAGATTGTTCTCTTTGCACCAGCTCTCCAGATGTTCCACCTCCTGTCTGTAGCTGGACTCATCATTGTTTGTGATGCATCCCACCACCGCTGTATCATCTGCAAACTTAACAATATGACAGCCTGGAAGTGTGGCTGTACAATCATATGTGAGCAGAGTGAACAGAAGGGGGCTCAGCACACATCCCTGAGGAGAGCCAGTGCTGAGGGTTATGGTGGAGGAGGAGAAGTTGTGGATCTTCACGGACTGTGGTCTGTCTGTTAAGAAGTCTAGTATCCAGTTACAAATAGAGGGGCTTAGTCCAAGTGTAGATAGTCTAACCAGATGCCCGGGCCACCTCAACTGGCTCCTCTCGATGTGGAGAAGCAGCAGCTCTACTCCGAGTCCCTCCCGGATGACTGAGCTTCTCACCCTATCTCTAAGGGAGAGTCCAGACACCCTGCGGAGAAAACTCATTTCAGCCGCTTGTATCCGAGATCTCGTTCTTTCGGTCATAACCCAGAGCTCATGACCATAGATGAGGGTGGGAACGTAGATCGATCGGTAAATTGAGAGCTTTGCCTTTTGACTCAGCTCTCTCTTCACCACGACAGACCGGTACAGCGCCCGCTTCACTGCGGACGCTGCACCTATCCGCCTATCGATCTCACGCTCCAGTTTTCCCTCATTCGTGAACAAGACCCCGAGATACTTAAACTCCTCCACTTGGGGCAGGACCTCCTCCCCGACCTGGAGAAGGCATGCTACCCTTTTCCGGCTCAAGACCATGGCCTCGGATTTGGAGGAACTGATCCTCATCCCGGCCGCATCACATTCAGCTGCAAACCGCTCCAGCGAAAGCTGTAGATCACGAACTGATGAAGCCAATAGGACCACATCATCTGCAAAAAACAGAGAAGCGATTCTAAGGCCACCAAAACGGATCCTCTCAACACCTTGGCTGCGCCTAGAAATTCTGTCCATAAAAGTTATGAACAGAATCGGTGACAAAGGGCAACCTTGGCAGAGTCCAACTCTCACTGGAAACGAGCCTGACTTACTGCCGGCAATGCGGACCAAGCTCTGACACCGGTCGTACAGGGACCTAACAGCCCATATCAATGGGCCTGGTACCCCATACTCCCGGAGTACCCCCCACAGAACCCCCCGAGGGACGCGGTCGAATGCCTTTTCCAAGTCCACAAAGCACATGTAAACTGGTTGGGCAAACTCCCACGCACCCTCCAGGACCCTGCTGAGGGTGTAGAGCTGGTCCAGTGTTCCACGACCAGGACGAAAACCACACTGCTCCTCCTGAATCCGAGGTTCGACTATCCGACGGACCCTCCTCTCCAGAACCCCTGAATAGACCTTACCAGGGAGGCTTAAGAGTGTGATCCCCCTATAGTTGGAACACACCCTACGGTCCCCCTTTTTGAATAGGGGAACCACCACCCCAGTCTGCCAATCCAAGGGAACTGCCCCCGATGTCCACGCGATATTGCAGAGTCGCGTAAGCCAACACAACCCCACAACATCCAGAGCCCTAAGGAACTCAGGACGAATCTCATCCACCCCCGGAGCCTTGCCACCGCGGAGCTTTTTAACCACCTCGGCGACCTCAGCACCAGAGATTGGAGAGCCCGACCCAAAGTCCCCAGGCTCCGCTTCCTCAGTGGAAGACGTGCCAGTAGGATTGAGGAGGTCTTCGAAGTACTCCGCCCACCGACTCACAACATCCCGAGTTGAGGTCAACAGCACGCCATCCCCACCATAAATGGTGTTGGTCGCGTACCGCTTTCCCCCCCTGAGACGCCGGATGGTGGACCAGAATCGCCTCGAAGCCGTACGGAAGTCATTCTCCATGGCCTCTCCGAACTCCTCCCACGCCCGAGTTTTTGCCTCAGCAACCACCCGAGCCGCATGCCGCTTGGACTGCCGGTACCTATCTGCTGCTTCCGGGGTCCCACAGGCCAAAAAGGCCCAATAGGACTCCTTCTTCAGCTTGACAGCATCCCTCACCGCCGGTGTCCACCACCGGGTTCGAGGGTTGCCACCACGACAGGCACCAACAACCTTGCGGCCACAACTCCGATAAGCTGCCTCGACAATAGAGGCGCGGAACATGGCCCACTCGGGCTCAATGTCCCCCGTCTCCCTCGGAACGTGTTCAAAGCTCTCCCGGAGGTGGACAAGAATTACATCTTTATAATCATATTTCTGTCTGGTTGTCTTAATTATAGGATTTATTTGACTGATCTGTTGTTTGCAGACTGTCTGCAAGTTTTGAAATGGCTGAGAAACGTGAGTCAGTTGTAAGTTGTTTACGCTGTATGAACAGGAAGTTAGGTCGACAGACAGAAAGACAGACAGGAATTAGACAGACATTATAATCCACGATCTGATTATTATTATGAAATATTTGTTTTGAAACTAAATAAGAGCAGTTTTGAGGTCTCTTAAATGAAATGAAGTGAAGGATGTAAAAGTCAGTTTTAAGTGTGACTTATGATAGAAAGTTATTCTTGTGAGAAGGGGGTTGATGCCATACCTATGTAACATTCATACAATTTGAATTATGAATAAGTGGGAGAAGAACCCTATGTTCTAAGATGATGAATATTAAATGATTGAGTATAAAGATCATCATACTGACGAAAGATGAATACCAATGTCCTCCTTTCTGAAACTGATTAGAGGTTAAATAGAATGCAAACTGCATAATTTATCCCCATTCTTGCATTATTGCACCTTTTGAATGGTCCTTTCTTGGATTTGTTAACTTTTTTGTCCATCCGTTGTTAAAGTGAAAACATGGCAAGGTGCAGAATGTAAATGAGAGCTAATTGGTACCTTTTGTTTGAGGAGCTTCAAAGTTAAAGACGCGCTTCAACTGTCATTGAGGAACGCATTTGTTCATTTTATGTACAAGATCCATTCTGTAACACATCTTCCATATTCAAGGTCCATGCTCCAATAGTTGATATACTAGACCACCCACTGTCCCCAATGACACAGACGTTCTGGGCGAGCTATTAAATTGAATGTTGTATTTAACTGGTTTGGAGCCAGGGCAAAGTTACATGCTTTTGTATCATTCAGACTCCTCTCTCTGGCGGAATGCACTCATTTTAAGGAGAGTGAGGCAGAGAGAAAAGGTGGGAGAGCTCGTGCAGGTGAGAGTGTCTAACAGTGAGGAAATCAATACGATGTAAATTATTAAGAGCTCAGGAATGCATCTGACCCCTACTGTCTTGCAGCCGGCTGGGCTCTGAAGGCTGGCAGGTGGACGCAAGCTTGGACTCTCCGTCCAACGCTCATTAGTGGCTGGAAGCCGGGGCTCCTTGTGAGCGGGAAGGCAGGGATCACAGCGGGGAAGTGATGGCCCAGGCCTCTCACATCCCAGCTCAGCCTTCGCTCTGGCTTTGCCAGCCTCTCCCTGGAAGCTCATTAGTAAGTGCACTGATGCATAAGAGCTAGTCATTAACTGGGCTCTTTTTTCCCCCCGTCTTCATCTCCCTTTCCCCCCACAGACACCGTCTCTGATCCTGAAGACCGGTGGCAGTTGCTGGTTTTAAAAGACAAGAGGAGTCCACTTTACCGCAGGAGCTCTAGACGTATGGATATGAAACAGTGGTAGCCATCAGATTTTTTTTTTTTAATGGATGGAGGGAGGCAATGTGGTGGATGAGGTGGGGGATGTCAATTTGGAGTTTTTCAAATGGAGTCCATCCTCAACCCTTCAAACCAAAGAGTAAACATTAGCACTTGACCAAGGCTTTGGCTGCGCTCCCCTTTCTTCCTCCACGGTTGGTTTTGATCTGGGGTATTTGCTTTAGCTGCTGGCCAGATCCCCCCTCAGCCCCTGATGGTTGCCCAGGCTCAGAGTAAATAAGATCCGGGGCCCAGGCCTCTGCTGGGGCTGATGGGTAAACAAGGTCTCTGGTGTGTGTAGTGTGCCTGGCAGCAGGATGAGCACCAGTGTGGAGGCCCCTAGAGATGGGCCATCCCTCGTTTCTATGTCTGGCTCTTTAATTCTGTTATTCCCTCTCCCTTAAAGTCCTCCCCCCACCTCGTTCTCAGCAGATGTACAGATTAATGTTTGCTAGTAGTTTACAGGAACATTTACGGCTTCAGAATTACAGTAAAAAGAAAATATCAGTTGCAGACAGACTGGTCAAACGGTAGGAAAAATAGTGTCAGACACACAGCATGCAAACAGTGCTCAGAGTTATTGTCATGAGCTTTTGTAGATCCCGAAAAGTTTGCAGATGGATCTCATTAGGATTTTAAGATCCCGTAATTAAAAGTGTTTGGAGATCATGTAGGATCAAGCTCTTGTTCTCCGAGGAGCAGTTTGGCATTTAGTAAGTCTTTAAATGTCAGAGAGATAAATGATGATGATCGCACCTGTAATACTGTAATTACATTTTCAATGGTAATCTTCCAAGCCCACAAACAAATGGATTTCATATCCTGCTGAAAGATTAAACAATTTAACACCTGATGTCTCTATGATTTATTAAAACAAACAAGCAAACAAGAAAATAAGCCACAAGGGGAACTGCAAAAAACGTAACAGTCTTTATATTGCTCAACCTTCTTCCTTCAGGTCAGACCAGGATAACAGCAGTTCTGGTTTTGCTTGAGTTTTTCTAATAAATATCAACTTTTTACCAGTCATTGTTATAAAGCTGTAAACACATAGACATGTTAATGACGGTGTGTCAATCAGTCTTTGTGAAAGTTTACTGAGTCCGATCTCTGCGGCTTAATATGATCTGGCAGTGGCAATGCATGATCCCATTAATGCCAATTAATCCAGGTTGTAACTCGCAGGCTCCTGCTGACCAATTCACATCCACAATTGATAGATTTTGGCCGCAAGAGCCTCAAACCTCCTCTTTGGAGCCAAAAACGGCAAGAATCCCACCATCTCCTTAAACCCCATCACATTGTCTCTTGATTGCCAGCAATTAGCAAAGCCAGGCAGGCTGAGCAATGACAAGATGGGGCATGGCTGTTGCAATGCACAGGCGTCGTTGGCTCACACGCCAGCTGAAGGCTTCAACAATGTTTGTTAACCCTCAGGGTCACGGCTGAATCACTAGCCCAGACAGAAAACAAGATTTATGTAGCACAAATCAATACACATTCAGACTTTTACCATTGTGCTGCACCAATCTAGCGACTTCTCTCTATCTGTGTAACATGACACTAATGTGTTTTTATTTCTGTTTAACCCAGCTAGTGATGAATCTGTTGGCAGGCCAAGAAGCAGACAGTGAGAGAAGCGAGCTGCCCTTGATTAGTTGGGGAACACAAGGCAACATGCAGAGGCTGATGCAGTGGCATGCCACTGAGGCGATGACCCAGTCTTCAAGTTTCCCTCGGGGGATTATTTATCCGCTGTTTATTTATTGGAAGAGAATTCAGTCATTTACATCCTAGTGTCTAACAGTGTATCAAATGACTGTGTTTGAGTGTGCACTAGCCAACCTAAATGCTCCTCTTTATTCACTCTGCCATCCGCTTTGATTTCATTAACATTGCTTGTCAGCTTCACACAAAAGGATGCACGCCTGGCATAACGCTTCCTGCAAACAGCTCCAGAGTAAATCACTGTCGAGTAGGAATCCTCTTTTTACAAGCTGGCAGGCCAATAATGTAAAATTTGTTTAATGTCTTTCCTGCTAAACGCATTAAAGAGGGAAATTGGAAAGTGACGTGGGTGACGAGCGGTGTTCTCTGAGTGCTGACCAGCCGGCACAATGGAGAGAGATGGACTCCCGTGCCAAGTTCTATTTCAGGGGGCTGCGTTGCAAGTGATTGGGAGGTTTGTGAAACACTCGCTGGTGACAGAAACAAGAGTGTGGACCCAGCAACTGCTGGGCAAAATGCCAGGTGTGCAGTCTTTACTCGCAGCATTTCTCTCACTCGCTCTGTCTCCCCGGTGCACGCATTAGTGACACATTAACGACAGCCACAATGTGACCACAGGGATATCTTACCCAGCATTATTGTCCTGCTTGTCATTACATACTGAGCCAAGTTTTTTATTTTTTATTTATTTAATTATTATTTATTATGAGATCTTGTGTGACAGGCTTTTTCAAAAGTCCAACATAAATAAGTAAAATACACAACTCCTGAAATATGGAATTGTTCTAAGAAAATAATGAAAACTGATAGTTGGTTCCTGAGTTGTGTTTCACTACAGTATTGGATATTTGAAAGTATTTTTAGTTAAATTAGATTTATTAATTGGTTGACCAATTAACTGACACATATTTGCCTCTTTTTGATTGTATGATTGTTAGCCATACCGCTATATACTTAGAGGATTACCAAGAAGGATGAAAACAAGAGAAGTAGCAGTTTCAAGCTCAATAAACTCGAAGTTAATTTGTATACTGTATATA
>JBBPBX010008362.1:37312-50805 GCA_038048925.1 Garcialebias charrua | reverse complement strand
TATATATATATATATATATATATATATATATATATATATATATATATATATATATATATATATATATATATATATATATATATATATATATATATATATATATATATATATATATATATATATATATATATATATATATATATATATATATATATATATATATACACATATATATATATATATATATATATATATATATATATATATATATATATATATATATATATATATATATATATATATATATATATATATATATATATATATATATACATATATATATATATATATATATATATACATATATATGTATATATAACCTACAAAGTAAATTACTATTTACTACTTCTACTACTGTTCCTACTTCACGTTTTTTCACTTATCATGGGGCGTCAGTGTATGGATCCCCCGCGATAAACGAGGGACTACATTAATGTTCAATAAATGTTAGGATTCTATTCTTTGCTAACAATACAAATTAAGCCCTGCACTGACTCAACTGCATTTAATGCCAGCAAGGGATGGTTTGACAATTTTTAAAAATGATTTGTATTAAGAAGTGTTGCGCAGAGAGGCTGTGTCTGCTCACAGCAGGAGCAGAGGATTTTGTTGATGCATTGTTCAAATATCTGTTCACCGAAAGGTTTTATAGGTCTGTATTTAACGTAGACAAATCAGGCCTGCTCGGGAAAAGGTTTGGTTATTCATTCATTCAAGTTTATTTGAACAAGGACAGCACAATAAACAATG
Source organism: Garcialebias charrua (assembly GCA_038048925.1). Lineage (NCBI taxonomy): Eukaryota > Metazoa > Chordata > Actinopteri > Cyprinodontiformes > Rivulidae > Garcialebias > Garcialebias charrua. The sequence continues at coordinate 50,055 of JBBPBX010008362.1, read as the reverse complement.
TTACATGTTAAAAACGAAGCAACCGTTGTCTTGTACACAGGATTTCTAGCCATAGGCTAATTTGCAAACCCAGTCCTTGGTTGGACTTTTATATAAAAACAGCTAAAATAAAATTAAAATTTAATTAAGATTAAACAGTTCCCTATATAAAAACATCTAAAAAAAATAAAAATTTAATGAAGTTTAAATGGCTTACAGTTCCCTCACACACACACAGCTGCTCCTCTGTCCCTATAGGATTCAGTGTTCACAGATTTGGTTTTGTTTGAACCATTTTTTCACCTGGGAATTAAAACCTCTAAGATCAGTCAAAAGTTAGTTTGGCTATAGTTTAACATAGCTTAATCCTGATGCATGCTCAATGATCCAGGTACCGGTATAAACATCTAAAAATGTTAAGTCTGGTCCTCTGGAGATTCAAAAAACAAAACAGAATTGTAGAAACGTTTCGTCTTTCATCCGAAAGACTTCTTCAGTCTGAGGAGGAGATGGACGTTACATGATGGTTGCTTGCTATTCTCAAGGGGCTGAGTGATACTAGCAATAACAGCATTGTAAGAGGGGAACAGTTGAACCCGGAGGCCTCCACCTCTGTTTAATGATGGAAGGTTGATGGACGGTCTTTGTGAAAAGAAACTGTCCATCATAAAACAGAGGTGGAGGCCTCCGGGTTCAACTGTCCCACTCTAGCAGATAACCATCAGGGTGCTAACGATTCATTGTTGGGCTGATGTTCCTCATTGAACAAGTGAGCAACTGGTTTTGGCTGTCAGCAGCAAACTGGTTGATCCACTACGAGACTGTACAATTTATAAGACTGAGCTGAATACAGCTCCTCAGACTGAAGAAGTATTTTGGATGAAAGACGAAACGTTTCTACAATTTTTTTTGTTTTTTATTTTGTATTTTGAATGTCCAGAAGACCAGACTGTTTTTTTTAGATAGCTTAATGATGCATTATAGTGATTCTAACAAAAATGTCCATGTATTTCTTGCATACTTTGTATCTCTATTACATCTGATAATTGCTAACAACAGTACAAATAACAATAATGGAACAATATGTGATATTTTATGCATTCAAACAGCATATAAACAAGTCGTCATACAGAATCTTCTTCTTCTTCTTTCGACTTTTCCCTGTTCAGGGGTCGCCACAGCGAGTCATCCTCCTCCACCTCACTCTGTCCTCTGCATCCTCTGTCCTCACTCCAACTACCTTCATGTCCTCTCTAACTGCATCCATATATCTCCTCTTTGGCCTTCCTCTGTGTCTTTTTCCTGGCAGCTGCATTTCTAACATCCTTCTACCAATATACCCACTGTCCCTCCTCTGGACATGTCCAAACCATCTCAGTCTGGCCTCCCTAACTTTATCTCCCAGTTGTTCAACATGTGCTGTACCTCTGATGATCTCATTCCTGATCTTATCCATCCTTGTCACTCCTAAGGAGAACCTCAGCATCTTCATTTCTGCTACTTCCAGTTCTTTCTCCTGTCTTTTTGTCCATGTCTCTGTCTCCAGACCATACAACATAGCTGGTCTCACCACTGTCTTGTAAACTTTTCCTTTGACCTTTGCTGACACCTTTTTGTCACAAATCACTCCTGAAACTTTTCTCCATCCACTCCATCCTGCCTGGACTCTCTTTTTCACCTCTTTACCACATTCCCCATTTTCCTGGACTGTGGACCCCAAGTACCGTATTTTCTGGTGTATAGGTCGCACCTTTTTATGTTTTTTTCAAGGCCTGCGACCTATACTCAGGTGTGACCTATATATGGCTTGTTATCACTTTGGTGAATTTTTAAAAAAAAATCCAGCTCTTTTCACAATTACGTTCATTTATTAAGGAAAAGTTCAGCTCAGACACATATTTGCTATAATTTTTATCAAACAAATAATTGTTTTTTAAGTGTTAATCTTCTTAAAAGCCTTGCTGTGCGCTCCTGTGGCAGACATTTGCAGCAGAGCTAAACGTAGGTGCGACCTATACACCAGTGCGACCTATCTAGGGATTTTTCCAATCTATTGGTGATAATTGGACAATGCGACCTATACACAGGTGCGACCTATACACCAGAAAATACTTGAAGTTCTGCACCTTTGTGACCTCTGCTCCTTGTAGCCTCACTGTTCCACTGGCCTCCCTCTCATTCACACACATGTACTCTGTCTTACTACGGCTGACTTTCATTCCTCTTCTTTCAAGTGAATACCTCCACCTCTCCAAGTTCTCTTCCACCTGTTCCCTGTTCTCACCACAGATCACAATGTCATCTGCAAACATCATAGTCCATGGGGATTCCTGCCTGACCTCATCTGTTAGTCGGTCCATCACCAGAGCAAACAAGAAGGGGCTCAGAGCCGATCCTTGATGCAATCCCACCTCCACCTTGAAGCTATCTGTCACTCCTACAGCACATCTCACCACTGTCCTGCTGTCTTCATACATGTCCTGTACCAGTCTAACATACTTTTCTGCCACTCCAGATTTCCTCATGCAATACCACACCTCCTCTCTTGGCACCCTGTCATATGCTTTTTCTAAATCCACAAACACACAATGGAGTTCTTTCTGACCCTCTCTGTACTTCTCTATCAACATCCTCAAAGCAAAGATGGCATCTGTGGTGCTCTTTCTTGGCATGAAACCATACTGCTGCTCACAGATAGTCACCTCTTGTCTAAGTCTTGCTTCCACAACTCTCTCCCAGATCTTCATCGTGTGGCTCATCAACTTAATTCTCCTTCAGTTTCTACAACTCTGTACATCACCCTTGTTCTTAAAAATGGGCACCAGCCTTCATACAGTATAAACACTGAAAAGTACTGCAAGTATGGCTGACTTAATATTAAATAAATTACACTGAACTGACAAAAACAGTAAAAGTAAGTGAGTTTTACTCACTGTTGATGTAAGTAACAGCCATCTTCAAATGTTTAAGTCGGGTGAAGTTAGATACAGTCATTTTTCTCTTATACTGTATTCCTAATTGGAATTTCGACTTCTGAGTACAATTTGAAAGCGGCATCAGAATTCAGTTTTCTAAAACTTACAATCAAGCATTATGCTTGATACCCAGACAATTTCACTCTACCATCATCATGCATGTGACCAAAGCATCTTTCCTGTGAGACATGTAAACAAAGGACCTGATGACTCTCCATTGTGGGGGAGTGAGAGCAATCTGCATGTGAATAGAGATGAATAAAAAGAGCATCTCACATGGTTTAAGAATCTGTTCAAATATGGACAATCTCTGGGAATTTTAGCTTTTCCAGTGTTTACTTGTGCAAATGTCAATTACAGTACACAGTTATGATGTGCTTTTTGAGTTTTCTGTACTTTCTTTGTTTTTATAAACTTTGTGTAGAGATCATACACATATATACATACATTATGTGATAAATGTATTTGAAAAAAAAAAAACATATACATCTGATCTGATCTCATCTAACACTGTCATTTTTGCAAATGAACAACATATGCATCTGTGCAGCCACTTCTGTTTCAAGCATCAAAACCGTTACTTCCAAAATGGTAAAAATGCAAACCTTCATTTGGACCAACGGAGAGGTTGCATTGCTTGTACACTTAAAAAAAAAGGGTGAGTTATTAACCATTGTCACCGTTGTTTGTACATGAGTCACATTTTCACTCAATGAGACTAACCTGTATAAATAAATGTTAAATCAATTTTAAACTTTGGCATGCACCATACTATCCCATACTACTTTATTTATAAAGCACTTTAAAAAAAACTGCCAAAGTGCTGTAAGTCCAATGTTTTTATTTATTTATTTGTCTATTCATACATTTATTTATGGATTTACCAAGTCCTGTGTTACACCAGTGTAAAGAAAAACCTTTGAGAATGCAGACTTATTTTTGTTCTTGCAATTGCCAAGACAAAAATAAGTGACTCATAAGATCTAGATTCTTACTTTCATATGAGCAATAATCATGTTTGTATTACATCACTGCCTATAATCATAATACTGTTTACATTCTCTGTTTACATTTATTAATACTGTTTACTTTTATTACTACTGCTTACATGTAATTACTACTGTTTACATTTATTTACACTACTCTAATATCTACACCACTGCTGGTACATATACAGTGTGCTCTGAACGGTCTTATTTAGGGATGCCCAATGTGCCTTACTGCATATGCCACTTTTTGCCTCTACAACAACATCAACTACTACCTCATACATATACTGTGTACATTGACTCATACGCTGCTTTGCCACTTTGCAAATGTCAATGCTAGAAACCTTTAGTTTATTTTAGTTATACTTTTTATACTCTTTTTTTATACCACTATGCAAAAAAACTCAGGACAGTGTTAGTTTTACTATTTTATGCTTATGTCTATTATTATATGTTTCAGTGTTTCAATGTTTAGATGTTTACTGTTGCACCGAGGGACTGAGAGAAACGCAATTTCGGTCCTGTGTATGTCCTGCACTGTACATATTGCAGATCTGACAATAAAGTTGACTTTGACTTTTGACTTTGAATCATGTTTGCAATTTAAACATTTGCTGAACAAAAGCAGATAAAAACTAACTAGAACCTTAGTAAGTTACCCAGTGGCCCTTTGGTTTTAGAAATACAACTACAATTTTTTACAGTGCATTAGGAGTGCTGTGGAAGGCAGAAGAGACAGCAATCGTATGCACTCATGTGGATCTGATTGCTCCAGTTAACTCTGCCCGTAACAGCCAGATTTCTGGCAGCCCATCCATTTCCACCCAATTACATCAAACACTACTTCAGCAAGCTGAACCTTCTGTAATTAGTCTACTGACAATGCATTTGGACACCTTACCTTGCCGACGTATTGATGGTCGTTTCCTGTGTATTCCTCAAGCAGAAAGAACTGGTTCCACATCCATCCTCGTTTGGAACGCTGAAGAACCTTCCCATCCGTCTCTGGCATTCCAAACAGATTCTTAATATTCCCAGGCATGAAAGGAAGGGCAGTACTGGGCCACAGGTTGAAGAGCACCAGAAGTAGCAACGCCTGATTGCTTATCATCATATCCAATCAGCTAGGAAATGTCTGCAATGACTTCTGATTTATGAAAATAGGCTTCTGAGGGGATAAGCACTGGAAGGTAGCCTCATCAGAATATACATTGTAGTCCTTTACTTTGGTCCTTCAGATGTCTGTGAAGAGAGGACACTGCAGTTAAGGGTAGCATTGTGGACTTTTATTTAAGTTCAACTCTAGCATAGTGAAAACTGTGGATTACAACAGAATGCCACAGTAATTGTTTCATTTGTATCAGTCTGTGCTTTCTTGGGGTAATAGAGAACAAACAAAAAAATAACGTGCATGTAAAAGTAATGCCTTTAGTAAGTATTTCATAGTGAGCTTTATAGTTCATAACTTGATCATGATCTTCATTATCTTAATAAAAATGAGAAAATTCAGTGTTTGTGTTAATATAAAACAAATGTGTTAACATGAATTATGGAATTCCTTGGCCTGCAGTATTAGTGTACATTAACTTAGTGTGACCTTTGACATGGTCCACTTTCTTCCACCTAAGCAATCTTACTAAAAATGAAATCATCTTGCTCAAAATGAAGCAGCAAACAAATAAATTAATAAATCAAATCTGGTCCTTGCATTTGTCGCTTCTAGGGTGGAATATTTTAATTCTTAGTTATCAAGATGTTCTACATTTTTCTTCCCATAATAAAAATGGTACCAAGAAAAATTAAATCCTTCTGTTTTGTCTGTGTTTCTTTCATGCACTCTCAACTCCCAGATGGCTGAGCCAGATGGCTGCCCATTCTAAGCCTGGTTCTACTGGAGGTTCTTCAACCTCAAAGTGAGTCATTCCACTGTTGCCAGTGTGGTAGCTCAGGATGAGGGATTGCACCAAGTGCAAGCTTTGACACAGTCTGCTGGCTTCCTTAGATAGACAACCTTTCTACTTACTGGTAATTCATATTTTATTGTAGGTAATTGTTGCATCAGTGAGCTGTGATGGACTTGGAACCTGTCCAGGATGTAACCCACCAACTGGGCAGGGACTGACACAAAGAGCCACCAGCTCCCCCCACAGCCCATGAATGAAAAAGTTGGTAACAAAATGGATGGATGGATGGATGGATGGAATGCAGCTTGATTTGAATTAGGGATGGGGCAGATCCGATCCAGTATCGGTATCGGTATCCGATATCAGCATTATTTAAGTATCGGATATCGGATCCAACCTGCCGATATTTTTCCGATCCAGCTTCAAAGAGCACTTGTGCTCAATCACATTCTGTGACTGCTCTTCTTAACATGGTGTGAGTTAAACCTAATGAAGACCCTCTTAAACCTTACAATAGGGAACCCACTGACTTTAACAGCACACAGCTTAGCATTTTTTTAGTTTTCCAGCTTTAGCAGTGAGCCATGAGCTACTGTTGTTTTTAGTTTTCCTGCTTTAGCTGGAAAACTAAAAAAACGCTAAGCATTATGGGAAAGACAACAAAATCCACTCTCTTAGTGGTTAAGGGGAATGGCTGTGTTGTCTTTCCCATCATGCTTAGCGCTTTTTTAGTTTTTTTCAGCTGCACCATGAGTAAGGAGGACATGTGTGTGGTATACTTGCCTCCTGTCCTGTGTGCTGTTAAAGTCAATGGGTTCCTTATTGTAAGACTTAAGCATGTCTTCATTGGGTTTATCTCACACAATGTTAAAATGAATAATTTGGGTACAAAAGTATCATTATACAGAGTCACATACCTGAACAGTATCGGATCGGAAAGTATCGGTATCGGTCGATACTCAGCTATGAAGTATCGGTATCGGATCGGAAGTGAGAAATGTGGATCGGTGCATCCCTAATTTGAATCTGAACAGGTTTGGATGTACGGTGCTCTAAGACCATTTTGTGATGAACTGGCACTGTATTCGTAAACTGAATTAAATTGAAATAATTATTTAGGCCAAGTCTGATGGCAAATAAACATTATTGCTTTATTCACAATTGATATGATTTATTTGACATCTATCTAAAGTTCAAAATCAAGTAAAGAAAAACAAAGATAATTGTAAAATCTCACTTGCTGACCATAAGAGTGAAATAGAACTATCCACTAATAACCTGGATGAGCTCGCTCCCTAAATAAACTCTGAGGTGAAAAGCTTGGGTGTTAATATAAATAAATAAAGTGCTATGTGTTGTCATCATTGTTTGTTCCCACACAATGGTGAAATTGGTTATCTGCATTTAACCCATTACACTCGGGATACACCCAGGTGGAAAAGTAGGCAGCTATGTAAGTGCCCGGAGAGCAATTAGGGATTAGGTGTCTTGCTCAGAGACACCACAGCTTGTTGAAGTGGCTGGGGCTCAAGCCTGGGACTTTTGGGTCCCGAGTAGGCTGCCCTGCGTCTACCCCATCTCGGTCCCTAATTAATTAATTAGTTAGTTAATTGTAGACCCAGATTTGGACTTCAAGTCTTACGTTAGTTAGGCTTTAAAACTTTTTTTTATTTTTTTATTGTTGCATGTATTTGGTCAAAACTGATTAAAGTACCTCAATGCAGTTTATAGTGATCTATTTAAACATAATTATACAGAGAGTTGAGCTCATCCAAAACGTTACAGCAGGCTGGTATAAAAACCAAGCGGCAAGTGTTAGGGGATTAGATTTAGCTGCTCTGCACTGGCACCCTGTTACTTTAAGAACTGATTTTAAAGCTTCCTTTGCATAAAAACGTCTTAATAACTAAGAACCCAGTTGCTTTTCAGACTCGCAGACTTTGTAATTTTTTTATGTTTGAGAAAATTAAAATCATCTACTGGTTTGGTGAACAATCTTCACTACACCTTCTCTATTCATAGGCCAGTTAAGGCTCCAGTATAGCTTTGCGTTCGGCCGAACGCCGCTCTACGCGCGTGTTCTGTGCGCAGGCAGTTCACAGTATAGCTCTGCGTTCATTCTCGCGTTAATGCTCGCGTTTTCGCTCCAAATTCTTGACCTCATTTGAGCAGCAGCAGGGCAGAGTGTTTACCTACAGGACAAATTGAGGTCGCTGATTGGTCATTTGCTGACACGCCTACTGCATTGATTGAGGGGTCGGGTGGGGAAAAAAAGGCACGAGCTGCCAGCGGTGTTCTGTGTTTATATGTTAATAAAAAGTTCTAAAAAATAAAATAAAAACAGGGAGCGCTGGTCCAGAACACCAGGAAATCTGCAGAACCTCGCACAGCCACGTTGGACCCGAGTTTAATTCGCTCGTGACAAATTCATTCATTTCTCATAATTTCAGTCATGGAGTCAGTGGAGGAGGAAGCGATCACTTTACTTTTGGCAAAAAAACAAAAGAAAAGGCCAGATCAGGGATGAAGAAGAGGAATTTAATACATTTGTGTCTCATACAAAACAGTCCGGCACCAGGCAGTTTATTGTGAGGCAACACGCTTGCGTTCGCGGTCGTAAAATTTGAGCTTGGCGCGTTCATGCCCTGCGGGGCTTCGCTTGTGCCTCACGTTCGAATGGCATTGAGCGGCGTTCGGCCGGACGCAGAGCTATACTGGGGCCTTTACACCCAACGCTTTAGAACTCGCTTCCTATTAAAGCTACTTTACTAAATATTTGTTGAAAGAGTCCAAAGCGTAGCTTTACCAAACATTTTAATCTGTAGCCAAGTTTAAATTGTTTTCTTGCTTTAGTTAGATTTCTGATGGATTATTTTCTTGGTTTTAATATAATTTGATAACAAATGTAAATAAATAAATAAATAAATGTTTCTTGGTTATAATTGGGGACTGCCTATTAAGGTAGCCAACTATTATTATCTACCTAACAAGGGTGTCTTAACTTTATATCTTACCCTTCCGTCAACTTTAATGAAGCCAAAACTGCAACGTTTATCCCCAAAAATATTATAACAACACGACCGGCTCGGCACTGTGATATGCGCTATTAATTTTATTGCCGATTTGAGTTACCATGGCAACGTAATTTGCAAACAAAGACGCCATTTTTCCCATTCAAAACATCTGTCGGAACTCTTCCCAGCATGTAACTGCCACTGTGAGGTCACATGACCTGGGGTGGAGAGGTCCCTGATTAAAACTTAGAAAGTCATCAAACAAACTATTCCTACCACCACATCTTTTAAGATACACTTATATATATCATATATCAAAACATAGGCATTTTTGTCATCTTTCCACCAGTATTTCTGGTTTGGCTGTAGGAGATGGTTTTCTCATGAGGTGCCGCAGATAGCCAAGACTATTAGAAAACACAGCCGTCTTTAGCACAGTTTCATCAAAACCTACAATGATAGTTCAGGTCTCTCTTGGAAATGTGACCCTGAGGCTCAACGGGATTAACCTGTATAAATAAAGGTGGAATGAATAGTCAAGTAAATCTTATAAAGCTAGTAAAAGAACTTATGGAAGGAAATAGCACTGTGTTGATAAAAGAGACCACACAGAGACTTGGCTCTTGTGGCAGTGCTGGCCAGGACGCAGTACGACTCGACCAGACCATAGTGACACAGTCCCACCCTCTGTCAGAAATGGTGGTGGTCTCTTTGTGACAAATACTGTATGCTAATTATTACTGCTCTCTTCAGTGAACAATTCCAGACCTATACCAATACCTGCCTCCTCCAGCTGACAACTGTGAACAAACACCCACTTTGATAACGACACAGTTGTTGTGTTGCTTCTGTTGGTGTGTGACGTGCTTCAGTGGGAGGGCTTACCAGGACTTTAGCCTCCTATTTGTTCTCAGTGTTAAAAGCGGCCATGCACGAAATAATGCTTCACAAGCACGACAGCGAGAAAGATGTCATGTTTTGTGAAGTATGTAGCGAGCTTTAGTGAACAGAAAATCTATGTTCTGAAAATCTATCTGTCTCCGCCACATCAATTTTGGCTCAATATTTGTAAAATTAACTGAGCTATAGCCATTTTTGTGTTTCCTTAGGTCGGTTGGCTGTGGTGGCCATTTTGAAAAACACACACATACAAAAACATCATCACACCCAGAAGGCAATAACTGCAAAGCAGTGTGTGTGCATCATAGCACATTCTATTGTACTTGTTTATACTCCTGCAAAAAGAGTAATACTGTATTCCTTTTTTTTCTTATTGGCAATCATTTGTCTATTATTACATTATTCTGTTCATCACTCCGGTTATATAACTTACAGACTTGTGTTCTTTGTTGAGCTTTTACTTTCAGTACCAAGTGACATCTCTGGAAAATCATATCATTTTTTTTTGCCTATTTTCTACGACTCACCTTTTATCATTTGCAAATGTCCACTTTTCAGAGGCTAATAATTTGAGTTTATTATGTGTGAATAATAGGGGCGAGCAGCACTTCACTAATTATTACTTACATTAGGCTGTGGATGTGCTTCAAAGCCACTGAGCATGTTTGAAAAGCTTTTGGAAGCAGGCGGCATTTGGCACCGAGCGCTCTTGACGCCTGGGTAAAAAGACACCGCCCCAATGCCTTCTTCCCAAACTCAGATTTTATTTTTATGTCCTGCTTCACACTTGTTCAGTCACAGTGTGCAGCTCCTCCACTAACATGTGAAAATGGATTGCATCGCTAAAGGGGAAGTCTCTTTTTTCATATCTTCATTGTGCCCCCCTCGCATTCCCCTATTTCACACCTCCTTTACAATTTTTAGCTTCACATCATTTTTGTATCCATAACTGATGGGTACATTCATTGATTTTCACTCACCCTCCAAGATGCTGTGATGTTATCTGAAGGAGAAAACTCCAAATGAGCATTGCCAAAACCGTCAAAATGATCCTAAGGTATGTGTCGAGCTTTGTGCCTGCGACAAGCCAATTTGTGTTTTTGGCAGTCTTCTTCCAATACCTCACCGAGGTTGTGTCCCCAGCAGGAATGGCCCTGATAGGTAATTTGGTACTGCATGCATAATTAATGTTCTTTTGGAACTTAATCCTAATAAATCTTTGCTCTCATTCTAAAAGAACCCATTTAGCAAGGTTCCTGCTCAAAGCCTGAAGTCGTGGAATTAGCTCAACAAGCATTTACGGTGTTCCTCGGGGAATGCTGTTGTGGAAAAAAAAGGCACATGCAAGTCAGTTCATTGTGTTTGGTCACAGTTTTAAAATGAAAACTGTCAGTGGAGTTAGAGTTGTACTGTCTAGACAAAATTATTATCAAGTTTTAATTGCTATCCACTGCCAATACGTGAAAATGGACTAAAGTGTTTTTGTCCATGTCTTTGCAAGCAGATGTCTTTATATCAGTCTTTGCCCACAATATCACATCAACAAGGACGTTTTCAATAAGACTCACAGAAAATATTAATTTGATGTGGATTTACAACTTATTTGGTCTTAAACCCAGTTTAAGACCAACTTTTCTTAGGAAGCACAAATATGGATTTTATTCAGTCAGTTTTGCAGATATTGCACAAAAATTTGTTATTGTTTTAGCTGAGAGTCATTCACCACACAATATCCAAATGTGCAAGATATTTGCCTAAAAACTCAAATCAAAATCAACAAATCAATCCAAGTTTTACCAGCAAAACTAAAACTCCATGATTTAATGACACGAGAGAATCAATAGAATCAATGTTTAGAGCTGTCAACGCTATAGGCATTATATTATTCATTTGTTTTTCCATATCTGACATACTGTATAGAGGTATGGGGCAACACATATAAAACCAACACTAAACCGTTATCTGTCATACAAAAGAAAGTTATGAGAATTATTTATAAAGTGGACATCAGAGAACACACAAATAAATTGTTTATTCAATCAAATATCTTGAAACTAAAGGATCTGGTTGATTTAAAAATGTTATTGATTATGTTTAAAGCTAGAAAGAGATTATTGCCATTTAATTTACAAAAGTTCTTTGTCTTAAGCTCTTGTGATAGAACTAACAGAAGGAAGTATGATTTCAAAAGTAAAACTGTGCGTACTACTTTAAAACAAATGTGCATTTCGGTGCATGGAGTAAAACTATGGAACAGTTTGGATGAGGAGTTTAAAAATTGCTCTACAATAAACCAATTCAAAACACTTTATAAAAAAAGAACGATTAACTCTTATACACTTTTGAGTTGTTAATGGGAACAGTGGTATATTGTTATATATGTTATTGTTTATATTGTTTGCAACTTGTTTTGTTAATTTAATGTTACGGCCATGACATTTTTGTAATTATTGAGAAAGGGGGCAGGTCTATACAAGATTTTCTTCTTCCTGCTCCCTCTTCACTAGTGTAAATATATGTTGTCAGAGAATGTGTTTGTAAACTGATGATTTTTTTAATCGAGTGAATAAATTGATTGATTGATTGATTGATTTATTGATTGATTGAATAAAATCCCTGGCGTTGAAATAAAAGGTTCACTAAATAAAATGCAGTGCCTTCTTTTAAATCAACAAAACTTATCTTAATACAAAACAAATGTATTTATTTATTATGTATTCAATGTAACCTACATGACTCTGCTAAATGGACATCTTTTTAAAATTCATTACTTATGCATTAAGTTGAATAAAGTTTTCTTGAGTCAACATTCTGATTTGAACAGACATTAGTTATAACTTCAGTGTTCTGTTACAATTTATACAGTTGTTAAATCAACCATTAAAACAAAATAATGTTTTTTTTTCCCAAGCGCTGAATATTTACAATGTAATTTGCTGATTGTGGCACTGTTATTCTATATACTTCTGCCTATTTTCTTGC
>JBBPBX010008362.1:3471-26962 GCA_038048925.1 Garcialebias charrua | reverse complement strand
AAACAGTAATAAGATCTAAGATATGAACTAAGAAATGTGCTAAACTGATAATACGCTAAAAACTAGTAGTATAAAAACAATACACCAGACAGCAGCAGCATAGTCTGTGTGAGCAGATGAGTACGAATGAATACAGCAGCATGAAATAAATCAGCAGCATGAGATCAGCAGCATGGATAATCAACAGCGCATATCAACAATCGAGTTGTATTACAGGGATTTTTTTTCCACAGTGATTATTCTGATTAGGGATTAATGAGTCTAACAGCTTCAGGGTAGAAGCTGTTCTTCAGTCTAGTGATTCTGCACTTAATGCTCCTCAACCTTCTGCCCGAGAGAAGCGGGGCAAAAAGTGTGTGTGCTGGGTGGGTGAGGTGAGTCTTTGTTCCTTCTTTCGAGTTTCCTTCTTCAGTACTTAGCCTCCATCTTGGACGGAGCCAAGGCTGCTGAAATGTGGATAAGTCCACATGAACCTCTCTCAGATACCCCGGAATGACGAAGTACAAGGCACGGCCAGATGACAGACATCCTGGAGGGAACCGTCCCAGCGTGAATCATCCATCGTCTTTTCATCATATATCCACATGGTAATGAGACATAGGTTATCCTGATGAGACGAAACCTCCTCCTTCTGATGAAGATCGACTCAGTGCCAGCTTTTACTTTTAGACATTTTTTTATTTAATACGAACTTCAGACAAGCTTACCTCATTTAAGCGTTAGTTCCAAATTTAGACATATCTCCTCAAAGCTAGAAGTTATTTTTATATTATTCGTCTTCTCTGAAAATATTACTGGTTATATACATTCGCATTCCAACACTCTTTCTGTAACTTCACACTATGTTATTATCCACAAACTTTCAATAAACATTGCATACATGGTGCTTTAACGTAAACCGTTTTTGTGTGTTCAACTGAGGGGAATTACAGTATGGTAAGAACTACCATTATTTTTCATCAAGGTTGGTCCACACTTATGGTGAAGGGGCAAGGCAACCGACTTGGGATCCGAAGGTCCTGGGTTCAATCCCCGGTAATTTCACATCTCGTGGTGTCTCTGAGCAGGACACCCCAGTCCCAGTTGCTCCCTGGGCACCTCCAAAGATCACCCACTACTCCACCTGGTTGTGGATGTATTGCATGCAGAGTGCCAATAGCCGTGTTTCCATCAAGGTTTCTAGATTTGCATTTTGAAGCATCGCATCAGAAAAGCTAAATGGAAACGGCAAAATTCGAGTTAACTTCCTCTAATTCGCTCAAAAGTTGATACGCTCGCTTGAGGTGGTTTTTGGGGGTTTCGAAACAGAGCTGATGCGCAAAACGACAGATGGAAACAGATTTGCCGACTCAGTTCTGCCGTAGCGAACATTTACGTCATGTGACTGATCAGCTGTTTCCGCTCCGGACAACATGTAACATCGCTAAAACTAGTTGGCATGACAGAATAAATACAACTTGCCCGATAGCAACACATACCTGAAATATTCTCTCCATTTTGACGAGATGTGTGGCCAGGTTCTGTTTTCAACCGCTACTTCCTGTTTACTGTATGCATGCGTAACGCTGACGTCTGACGTAATGACGCTGTGCGTGGCCCGGTAGATGCGATTCAAGCCAGTTGATGGAAACACTTCTGATCCGCATTAATTTGTATTTACATTTTTGCGAGATTTCAAAAATTAGCTCAAAATTCGAAATGAAAATAGATGGAAACACGGTTAATGTTGCCGTTGTATGGGAACATACAATGATGACAATACTGTACATACACTTTTTTCTGACCTCTCCTTAATATAGGGTGCACACCTATTAACAGAGTACATCTATATCCCTACATCTTTTGATAGCCATCACAGTTCCTCTACTGTATAATTTATACATCAAAACATGGGCCTTTTTTAGCTTTTTTCACCTAATGTGGCAATCACTGCCATAGGATTGACCTCCCCCCACCACCACCATAGAGTAGAGTGTACATGCCTAAACTCTAATTTGCTCCTATTGTATCTGAGTTGATTGAAATCTGAAGTGGAGGGTCTCCAACTTGTCATATCTTCAATATAATTTACTTTTTTTAAATCAACATGCGACCACCAGAAGTTTCTGCAACACACAGTTCAAGACATAACCATCCAGCTTGGATTTTTACACAGCAATTGTTTGAGGCTTAGTTTGTCTACTTTCTGAAGCATAAGGCTCTGCGATCTCTCTCTTTGCTTTGCTCACCATAAAAAATGTGAAAATAATAATAATAATAATTAATTCAATTTATAACGCACTTTTCATTAGTGAAAATCTCAAAGTGCTACACACATTGAATGCTACACACATTCATACACCGGTAGCGGCAGACTACCATGCAAGGTGCTTTCCAGTCCTACCGGGAGCAACTCGGGGTTAAGTGTCTTGCCCAAGGACACAACGACACATGGTGTGGGGAACCGGGATTCGAACCGCCAACCTTCCGATCGGGGGACGACTGCCATTACCACTACGCCACGGTCGCCCCCTTGTATGTTTAGTTTTTAATCAGTAACTGTGCTGAGACCCTTCAAAGTTTCTTCCAGACTTTCCTAGCTTATATACTGTGTAAAGGAATAAGGTGGGGTAAGGTATTTAAACACTTACTGGACCACCATTATTGTAGAGATATAGGACTTTCTGGTCAGTTTACTGACTTACCTATATCTTTAGATGCGCAAGTCTGAGCAGAGTTTAATCTGCACAAACTTGCCACCAATTCACGGGGTCTCAACTTTTTCAGAATAAATCAATAAATCTAACGATGTGATTAGCCAGTAATGTAATTTCACGCTTAGACTTCAATTTATATTGGTCTACCAAAAAAATAGACCTTTTATTGAAACTATCACAAGAATTACATTAAACATTTGTATCGATATTAGCTCTGATTTAATAACTACGTTGACAAGAATTCAAATTAAAACAAACAGACAATTAAAACTTAACTGTTGGCACATTACTTGACAGATTAATAGCTTATGAAAAATAAGAAATAGGAGGAAGGAGTTCTGGAGCTAAGTTAAGCTAAAGTTGTTTACTTTGAACCAGACTGGGTGACACTTTTCCCACACGAGTAGACTGCTGGGCTCCCGCACGTTCAACCACACTACGGCTCGTTACCTGTTGAAGGTTCGTCTCTTGGAGACAAGAGTGGAGAAGTTTGTGGACACACACGTGGATGGGTTTGTCCACCGGCCGTCCAGTCGGGACTTCAGCGTGTGTGGCTGATTCACGATACGATTGAAGCTCGCCTCCCTCGGCAGGAAACAAAGGTCAAGCGCACAGACTGACTTTCAAAATAAAACTTTAGAAAACAAATTCTTCCAGAAGGTGAGTGAAAGGATCATAGTAAGGCTTTACTATGATGCCAGCTGAGACGGGGGTCGTTGACATATGACCGGGCCGTCTCCAGCTTTTCCAGAGGAGAGCAGGTTGACAGTTTGTTCTCCTCGAAACTCTAAACCAAAATGCAGGAAGTGCCCCTTAAGAAGGGGGTGTGACTTAGTCACATACTTCCTGCTGATTGGTTGTTGCACCCCTAGAGAGGGTGTGACTTTGCAAATGAGTGAGTTTGAGTGACAGATGATAGGGTAGACAAAACATAGAAAACATACGTGAGAAGATGCAGGTGCATGTGCACAAGTCAGTACTTTGTTTTGAGAACTGATTCATTGTTTTTAGAAAGGACGGGAGACCGAAAGCAAGCTATGTCTAGCACTTTTCCTTTGAAACAAAAACAGTTCAAACAAATACGAAGGATTGTTCCTTCAACTTTCGACACTTATTCTGCCTAGAGCAGACAGTTCAAAGCATGATCATTCTGAGATGTTCTCTTAACTTTGTCATATTTAAAATATACCAGTTTAGTAAAATCATCATTGAAATGACAAAAAATACTGTTTGATCAATTCTGAATTAACACACATTAAAGAGAAAGTTCAATCTGATTAATTAGTGTCCATTAATCCATAATAATTGTTAACCAATATAGAGTCCACTTGTCCTTGAGAAACTCCTTGAGAGTTTCAAGAAGGTGTAACACTGAGAGTTTCAGAGAGATGTGGAGAGGCCCATATCCCATACGGACATGAGAGTGCTGTATCCCTACAGTCCCCCTTTTTGGAAATCATCGCCTGTCCTTGGGGATGAGTTCCAACACGAAAGGATACCACCGAATGTCTCTGACCTCTATGTAATCCAGCAAGTGGAAAAAGAAAAATCAAAAAGTTCAAAATTATACTCCCATAATGTTTTTGGAAATTCCATACTGTTCGTAGGTAATCCCTTTGCGGTAAGCTTTCAATCCTTTGGAAAACATAGTCTGTTAACCCATGGAAAACTGAGTCTGTGATCCCTTGGAAAACAAAGTCTTATAATCCACAACGGTAAATCCACAACGATGGGGGTTATTGATTTCATCAGCAAGAATGGGTTTTAATCAGCATGTAGAGGGGATCCCTCGATTGAAGCAGAGGAGGCGGGCCTTGGATGAAGGTTGAAGACCAACGTTGGATCAGCAGGTCCCCACATCGAAGGTTGCAGGCTGGATGGCTTCCAGTCGGTGCCACCCTGGTTCAATGTGTCATGCAATTATGTGGTTTTAGGTGGGCTTATGATAGGGATTCTACATTAAGCCTTACCTATATGCACCTGGTATGTAAGCTATCATGGATTAGATCAGCTACAATTACCAATTAAGGGGTGGATCAATGCTGTAAAAATCAGATATAGGGATCTATACCTATAGAAATGTGGAGGGCTTCTGTAACGAAGGCCTCTTCATTCAAACTATTCCTCCATTCATTATTTAGTTTAGGTTAAACTAAAATAAAAAAATGAAACTAGTTTGGTCTAAATGTCTGTTGTCTTTTAGACGAACGACGCAAGATTTGGTATTCCCTATAAATTTTGAAGTCTATGGCGAGACTCATCAAAATGAATAGATCTAGAATAGAAACGATCGAAACGGTTCTACCTAAATGATTGGGAGATCAGTGTAGATTATAGTACCTTAAGTAGTATTAATCTACAATGACTTTTCAAA
This sequence comes from Garcialebias charrua, assembly GCA_038048925.1. Classification (NCBI taxonomy): domain Eukaryota; kingdom Metazoa; phylum Chordata; class Actinopteri; order Cyprinodontiformes; family Rivulidae; genus Garcialebias; species Garcialebias charrua. The sequence goes on along the minus strand of JBBPBX010008362.1, from coordinate 21,892 downwards.
GATTGAGATCTTTAACAAAATGAACAGCATGTTGGCATAGTTAAATCCATTTAAGTCTTCAACTTATCAACAATCAAAACCTCTTTTGGCTGGGAGTGTTCAGAAAACAATAACAACTTCAATAACACAAAAGTAGCAATCAAGCAACTAAAAACAACGTTTCACTACGTCAAACTCACTCTGGTCGTCAGATTCCAACGTGTCACACACAAGAAAAACAGTTCTTAGCTTTATAACCGATGTCAATTAAATCCTGCAGATTTAAACGGTTGTTAAGGTTAGTTTTTGTTGTGGGTTTTATGCTTAGCGTTTCTAAGTTCTAGTTGGAACGGTTTCTTTTCGCAACTAGAATAGTTTAAACTGTTTAGTTTATTTACTATCCTGTGTTTGGACGACCTTGTTTTCCCATGAAGTCTGTGAGTTTCCGAGCTCTTTGTCGTTTGTGGGGTTATTGAAATCTTTGTCCTTGACATGGGCATGACCTAACATCACCCCCCTGTGGTCATGAGGGACCACGCACACAGGTGTGGACGTCCGTCCATGGGCACGAGTTAGGATGCCATTGTTTAGTTTAAGCTGTTCGCGCAGTTTATGGGGAACCTTGTACAGGAACCTTATAGGTTTCGGCCAACGTACCTCTGTACGTTTACCTCTTTCTGCGTAATGCAGGTGTGTCACAACAGTCGGCGCCATCGCAGGCGTGTCTCTGTCGTTGTGATGTATGTCTTCCCACTTCATGAATGAAGAGGTGCTCTTTGAGTCTGTAAGAACTATGTCATTGCTGAGTAGTTCTAGATTCAAATGCTCTTGAACCAAGGTTTCATTGAAAACTTGGATGATAACTGAATTACCTGTCCCAGAGGACAGCACAGCGTTCTCGGTGCGAGATCCATGGACCTCTACACCGTCCTCTACCTGTGGTAGGAAGTGTGAGTCTGCCCCCCTTTTGTTTGAGGAGGGGTCCTCAAAATCAGTAACAATGAAGTCCAAGTGACTGTCAGCGTGTTGTAGACTGTCACTACGTGGGCTCAGATGTCCTTGAACCAAGACTTCACTGAAAGCTTGGCTGTATGCCGAATTACCTGTCCCACAGGACAGTACAGCGTCATCGGTGTGGGACTCTTGGATCTCCACACCTTCTTCTACCGGTGGTAGGTAGTGTTCAGTGAGCGCCGAAGGTGTCAGCTCGCAGAGGAGATCCTCGGGATGGGCCAGAGTCTGGTCCAATTGTTGAGTCTCCTCCGTCTCACCTGTATATGAAGGATCACTTACCGGGTTTGTGGTCTCGGTTGGGGAATCCTTTTTTACCTCAGCGGTACCTGCTGTTAGACAGTCAGTGTCCTGACCTTGGGGAGGTACCACGAATGGCAGTGGACTGCTCACTGTGGCCCACATTGTCTGATTGCCATAATTTATAATCGCTTCAAAGCGATTTATAAAATCTTGGCCAACCACAAATGGAGTCTGGAGTGAGACAAGTTCAGACACATATACCGGGTGGTACAGTGACATTTCGCCAATCTGCATGTGAACCATAGCTATTAGGGTTGTTCTCGTCTTTGCGAGGCCCAGTTGCTCACCATAAGTGTCCTTCACAAAGGGTATTTGCCTGTCAACATCGTTAGCGGCGGTCCTTAGCTCCTCAAACAGTTTGGCTGACATGATAGACATGTCTGAGCCGCTAACCAGGAGCGCTTCTTGTGCGAGGACCCCTTCCAATGTGAGTGGCAGGTAAGCTCTCTTAGCTATCCCCCTTTTTATAAAGTTACACAGAAACCGTTCAGGTTTTTCCACACGTTTCTGTGTACGCGTGACTCTGTCTGTGTAATCATCGTCGCTGTCAGCATCATGATGGCTGTCTGCCTCATGACCTTCAGGATGCGGCTTTTCAGCAATTTGTTTGCTGTCAGCATCTGGACTTTCAGGACGCTGATCATCAGCAATTTGTTTGCTGTCAGCGTCTTTGTCAATGTTGATGATGTTGTCAACTGTGTGCACTGAGTTGTTGCAAAAGACAGTGCTGCACGTCGCCTCATCAGGATGAACAACGTTGTTTGTGTTATCATCAAGGACAACGTCACACGTTGTGTCAGCTTGGTCAACCACTGTAACATTCAAATCATTTGACAAACAAACCACATCCTCAGTCACGTCCTCGCGCGGAGGCGCCGTTTCCATAATCTGGAGCATGTGTGACTCATTGCATGTCTCAAACTGTGCAGTTCGAGGGGCAGGGGCAGGAGGGCCGCTTCTCGGGGGCACATGTCGGGACAGACCATTTTTCAAAGGGTCACGGTTCCCAGACATCAACTTCTCTCGAAGTTCACCCACAGTGAGATCCATGAGAGAACTCTTTTGGTTCGATCCGGACCATCTGGGTTCATCTGGAGGGCGAACACCTACCTTGTGTGGTTCTCTGCTCCTCTCAAGGTTTTCAACCTGAGGGGCAGGGGGTTCAGAACTCCTACAGCTCGTAGCACCATGCTGATGTATGTTATTATGAAAAACCTGTGACCTCTCGCACTTTGAAGGAGAGGGAACCTCTACTACTTCCTGCGAGTGGGATGTGACCTTTTGACCTGTACAAACCTCTGATGGTATCCTAGGTTGTATTTCGGCCTCAAAAACTGACGCAGCATATTGTCTTATCACTTCCATGGAATCTTTTTTGCAATCAACCTTGAAATGAACACATTTCATTTGAAAAGGCATAAGATTCATAATGAAAAGACGTTTAAACTCCATATTTTCCTCTAATCCAGGGACAGTTTTTCCCCCGGAGTAGACCGAGATTAGCCTGTCGTAGAATGACAGGGGATTTTCCCACTTATCCTGACGGACGTTCCTAGCAGCTAAGTAATTAGCATACGATGAAGCAGATTCCCCCACTTTGCAGGAAGCACGGGCAGGAATCCCAAGGCCCCCATCCATCCATCTAGGATACACAGAACAAGAGGCCTCCTCAGGTGGTTCACCTGTTTGAACGTCCATCTTTGTACTGATGTTCTGTGAAAAATCAAGTAAAGCGGGTCTCATTTCGCAGCTTGCAAATATGCAAAGTGTATGAGCTGCTCAGAAAACATCCAAGATGTTAAATGAAATAAAAATCAGTGATGTTTAGTAATTTGTCGACCTGTGACAAGGTCAAACAAAAACGGCTGTCGTTGTGAGATTTTTTTGAAAACCAAAACAAAGGACGCCTCATGTGTGTTATTTTAAACTCGCAGTTTAAAACAAAACAGGGACAGAGAGCCAGTTTTGCACAGAATTAAAGATAAACTGTTAAGTTTTATCTAAAAACATACATGTCTGTATTAAATCTGTGTAACTGTTCTGCCATCAACATTTGATTATATGTGAAAATCAAATTAAAGTGTGCTGTGAGTACAATATTCTCAAAATGTTTCCCGTTTAAAACAGGAACAGTTAACATGTACACATTACAGGAAGACTGCGTCTTCTAATGTAACCAGCAGGGGTCACAGCGCTGGAAGTGAGTTTATCACAGCGACTGTAATTTCTCTATCTGACCGCTATAGAGGCGCTGTTATCACCAGTGAGCGCAGCCGTAGCTTTCAGCCCACACAGACATCCAACACGGATGAAAAGCATCAATCAGACAGATCTAAAGCGTAACGTGATAAGCTCTAGAACCCAGGCTCACAAAAACGAAATCATGTGAGCAAAATCGGTTGAACTGTGAAACCTTTTAAACTGCGTTTAAAAGAAATAAGGTCGGTCCTCATAAAACCGGCAAAATCGGTGTCACGTGACCTGGTCACATGGCGATCGGCAGTTTTTCAGAGCAACCGGCTCTGTCCACCCACTAAAATCTCAAAAACACCGCGTTTAAACAGTCTTTTTAATGACAGTAATGGACAAACAAGCACGGAAACTCGTCTGGGACAAGCTGTGAAGTGAAAGTTGACGAGGAGCGGGCTTCACCCACTGCGCAAGCGTCAACACTTACAGCGTAATCGACCAATCACAGCGAAGACAGAACTGTAGTTCTAAAACCCAAGTGTTCATGGGAAATTGTGTCTTCCAAACCTAACGCCACCCACTAGTGACGTGCCGTTCGAGCGGTGTGTTCACGGACCTGCGGTCGGTCGAACAAAAGCGTGGAACGGTCTTTTCAACATTCTAAAACAGTCATAAATATCGCAAAACACCGCGGTTAAGCCAGTCTTCGACGATATCACGCGCATAGAACTCAAACAACACAAATAAACTGTCAGAAATGTGTGCAAAAATGAACCTGACAACCAGAGTCTACAGAAACCAACGTTCTTGAACGCGACACACAATGGACCAATCACAGCGTTTTAAGCAGCCATCTTGTCTCTCAGTACCGTTTAGCATTTCGACCCAAGGTTCTAGACCCTTCTTTCACAAAATAAACGTATTTTTACACCGCAGAAAATACTGTCAATGAGCTAAAGCACAACCAGGCTAACCCCCGCCTTCCAAAGAAGGCAGCGCTACTGTGTACAACAACGGACTTTACGTCAAACGGAACCGGATCTCGGTCCAAGCGGAGTGGGTTTTCCCGAACCTCGGCTAAACACGTTGTAACAGAAAAAGGCACTTAATGGAGCAGCATATGTGTGAAACAGACCTTCAACAATAAATCGCAGATGTAATAGAATGAAACAGGATCGTGACACGGCGGTCACAACAATGAAAAATGCATGCAGCCTCGCGACACGTAATGAAACGTCTCACAAACACAGACACAACACTTATCACTCACCCGCCTCAAGCAAACGTTCAAATGTGAATGAAAAAATAATTCTAACGGGAAAACGCACCAGACAATGCCACGATCAGCAACTCCCGGACACTCCCCAGCCAAAACTATTCTTACAAGCCCAAAACCAGGATGTAAACTAAGCCAACACGTTATGAGCACGTAGGCTACAAAAACAACTTATCAATTTAATCTTTCAGAAGACCAGTACGCGGCCACCAATTGTAATAGAATAATAATGATGTAAGGTATTTAAACACTTACTGAGCCATCATTATTGTAGATGCGCAGTTTAGCAGACTTTAATCTTGCACAAACTGCCACCAAAGTGCGAGTTCTTCCTTTTTCCGATACTAAATTGTTTCTACTGTGATTAATCAGAAATGTAATTTCACGCTTAGACTTCAATTTATATTGGTCTACCAGAAAATAGACCTTTTATTGAAACTATCACAGAATTACATTAAACATTGGTATCGATATTAGCTCTGATTTAATAACTACGTTGACAAGAATTCAAATTAAAACAAACAGACAATTAAAACTTAACTGTTGGCACATTACTTGACAGATTAATAGCTTATGAAAAATAAGAAATAGGAGGAAGGAGTTCTGGAGCTAAGTTAAGCTAAAGTTGTTTACTTTGAACCAGACTGGGTGACACTTTTCCCACACGAGTAGACTGCTGGGCTCCCGCACGTTCAACCACACTACGGCTCGTTACCTGTTGAAGGTTCGTCTCTTGGAGACAAGAGTGGAGAAGTTTGTGGACACACACGTGGATGGGTTTGTCCACCGGCCGTCCAGTCGGGACTTCAGCGTGTGTGGCTGATTCACGATACGATTGAAGCTCGCCTCCCTCGGCAGGAAACAAAGGTCAAGCGCACAGACTGACTTTCAAAATAAAACTTTAGAAAACAAATTCTTCCAGAAGGTGAGTGAAAGGATCATAGTAAGGCTTTACTATGATGCCAGCTGAGACGGGGGTCGTTGACATATGACCGGGCCGTCTCCAGCTTTTCCAGAGGAGAGCAGGTTGACAGTTTGTTCTCCTCGAAACTCTAAACCAAAATGCAGGAAGTGCCCCTTAAGAAGGGGGTGTGACTTAGTCACATACTTCCTGCTGATTGGTTGTTGCACCCCTAGAGAGGGTGTGACTTTGCAAATGAGTGAGTTTGAGTGACAGATGATAGGGTAGACAAAACATAGAAAACATACGTGAGAAGATGCAGGTGCATGTGCACAAGTCAGTACTTTGTTTTGAGAACTGATTCATTGTTTTTAGAAAGGACGGGAGACCGAAAGCAAGCTATGTCTAGCACTTTTCCTTTGAAACAAAATAGTTCAAACAAATACGAAGGATTGTTCCTTCAACTTTCGACACTTATTCTGCCTAGAGCAGACAGTTCAAAACATGATCATTCTGAGATGTTCTCTTAACTTTGTCATATTTAAAATATACCAGTTTAGTAAAATCATCATTGAAATGACAAAAAATACTGTTTGATCAATTCTGAATTAACACACATTAAAGAGAAAGTTCAATCTGATTAATTAGTGTCCATTAATCCATAATAATTGTTAACCAATATAGAGTCCACTTGTCCTTGAGAAACTCCTTGAGAGTTTCAAGAAGGTGTAACACTGAGAGTTTCAGAGAGATGTGGAGAGGCCCATATCCCATACGGACATGAGAGTGCTGTATCCCTACAACTGTGTGAATGCTATGAGGTAACTATTCCAAAAGGGCAACTTAACATAAGTTAATCACACTGGTGGTGTTTGTAATCTGTCACCTGAAGTCAAGAGAAATTGTTACAACGCATCAGCTATAAAACAGAGCATGTACTAAAATGGAGTATGTAAGTCTATAAGACTTGAAAGCACAGCATGACTCAGCAAACTAGATAAGACTGTTGATATAAAAGCAGTATTTCTTCTGTGTTTACTGTGAAGACTGGGGAAACAATAATATCTGGAGAGGATTTACTGACCTTTGGGCATTTTAAATCCCCGTGTGAAGTAACAACAAGTTCCAAAGTATTTTCCTGAACTCAAACCGAGCATTAAATCTCGGTGGCTGAAACAGTGAATAAATAAAAAGAGCACACTGTAGCACTGAGGTTAATATTTAATGAGTCACAAAAGACGTGTGAGGCACAAGTTCTGTTCTCAGCGTGGTATTGGCACAGGATGCGTACGCAGCAGCCCACCAGCAGCTTCGAGGCGTTCAGATGCAAAAAGATGAAAGTTTGCTGCATAGATAGCTCAATCTAACAGGGTACGAATGGCTTCTTGTAGACTGATTTTTATCTGAATTATCACCAGATGTCCCAAAATGACAGCCAAAAATGTTCCCAAATGCTAACGAATGTTTATTATTTTTCCGTTTAAAAGCCTCAAATTTCAACTGCTGGTTTGATTACAGGTCTCTCTTGTAAATGAGTCTTTGAGACACAGTGAGACTAACCTGTATAAATAAAGGTTGAATGAATGAATAAAATGATCAGACCTGTAGTATGGGTCCCCAAATGTCAAACCATGGTACAGATTTGATCCTGAATTAACTCTTACCTGGACCTTATCAGCTATCAATTGAAGTAGAAATAAACATTGGGGCCCAGATGGGATAGAGGCGGGGCAGCCGACTCGGGACCTGAAATCCCAGGCTCAATCCCCAGCCATTCCCACATGTCGTGGTGTCTCTGAGCAAGAGACCCAATCCCTAACTGCTCCACAGGCGCCTACATAGTCGCCCATTGCTCCACCTGGTGCGATGGAACCAATTTCACCATTGTATGGGGACATACAATGATGACAACACATAGCACTTTACTTTTTACTTTATATTAAAATTATTAGAAAACAAGAGAGATATGTAGGGAGTGCAGTTTTTCTAGCATTTATGGCCATTTATTTTTAGGCAGTGTGAGAGGATCTATGTGCGTTTGTGTGATTCTTATGTCTTCTGTCCTGCTCTCAGTGTTTCTCCCTGTTGTAATCAGCTCCTGCCTCTGCCACCTGTTGTCCTCCCCCAGGTGGTTGTCATTGTCTGTTTGTTAGTGTCTGTATATAAGTCTGCGTCTGTGTTCTTCATTGTCTGGGCATTGTCTTGTATGGCATTATGGTTCTGTCTTTCTCAGTTTCATCCATGAGATTAAGTCTGCTGCATGTCAGCTTTGGTTTTTTTCTTGATTAAAAATACAGGTGCTGGTCATAAAATTAGAATATCATGAAAAAGTTGGTTTATTTCAGTAATTCCATCCAAAAAGTTAAACTTGTAGATTATATTCATTCATTACACACAGCCTGATACACATAAAATGTTTATTTATTTTAATGTTGATTATAACTGACAACTAATGAAAACCCCAACTTCAATATCTCAGAAAATTAGAATATTGTGAAAAGGTTTTATATTGAAGATGCCTACCTGGATTATTGAGCATGCATCAGGATATCTAATCAGATAATTAACTCAAAACACTGCAAAGGCCTTTAAATGGTCTCAGTTTAGTTATGTAGGCTACACAATCATGGGGTAGACTGCTGACTTGACAGTTGTCCAAAAGATGACCATTGACACCTTGCACAAAGAGAGCAAGACAGAAAAAGAGACTGGATGTTCACAAAGCTCTATGTCCAAGCAATTAATAGAAAGATGAAGGGAAGGAAAAGATGTGGTGGACAAAAGTATCTAAGCAATAGGGATAACTGCACCCTGGAAAGGATTGTGAAACAAACCCCATTCCAAAATGTGGGGGAGATTCACAAAGAGTGGACTACAGCTGGAGTCAGTGCTTCAAGAACCACCATGCTCAGACGTATGCTGGACAAAGGGTTCAACTGTCACATTTCTTGTGTCAAGCCACTCTTGAACAAGAGGCAGTGTCAGAAGCATCTCGCCTGGGCTAAAGACAAAAAGGACTGGACTGCTGCTGAGTGGTCCAAAGTTATGTTCTCTGATTAAAGTAAATTTAGCATTTCCTTTGGAAATCAAGGTCCCAGAGCCTTGAGGAAGAGAGGAGAGGCACAAAATCCACATTGCTTAAGGTCCAGTGTCAAGTTTCCACAGTCATTGTTGTTGTTGTGTTTTTTTTTTGGGGTGGGGGGGGGGAGGTGTCATCTGCTGGCAGAGATGGGGACTCGAGTTTGGGACTCGGACTCGAGACGCACTTAAGTCGCAAAAACAGACTTCAGACTCGACTCGGACTTGCATTCAAAAGACATCCAACTCGACTCGGACTTGCCATTTGAGACTCGTGAACAATCTTTTATTTTTAGTTTGATTTATTTTTAATTTGATTTATTTGATTTATTTTTAATTTGATCTCTCCTCCCCCTTCCGCTGGCGCAGACGTAAAGTTACGTGACGCAAGCGCCTCACCATCACAAATCATGTCGTCGCCGGCTAGGAGGACGCATGCTTCTGCCTCACCGTTCATCATAACTTTTGGATATAAAAACTTCGAACAAGCAGCAAATAGAAGAGCAGCGAACTGCAGCGTTTGTGGCATAAAAATACAGGACTCTGGTTCCACCACATCTAATTTTATTCGCCACCTGAAAACCCACCCGGAAAGGTGAGTCACTAGCCCCTTTCATAAGACAGGTCGGTCCGGCTTTTATGCGTGTTCAGTCCTCCAACGAGCATTCAGAAAACACGCAAACGCGGTTTGGCGAATTAAATTTACTCGCCTTTGATCCACCCCTGACCCGCCACGGTTCATAGTGTCAGCCCCGGATCTGAGCCGCGCAGACCCACTTCTGAATGCAAGACGCACGATCCGCGCTCAGAATACAGATGACATCAGTGTGCGACCGCAGTCAACAGGCATATTTATATTAAAAATGACACGAAATGACTGTATAAGCTAGTTTAGCTTTTTTTTTCCCCTCTCTCTCTAGCCGTTTACGCATTTGCCGGCCCTCCCCGGTCCCGCTCGTCTCTGGTTGGCCCAGAGCCAGCTCTGGCCCGCCCTCGTTGATTGCGCACTGTCCGGAGAGCAAGCCTTGAAGTGGGTGGGGTGTTCACTTGACGTGGGTGGGGTATTCACTTGACGTGGGTGGGCAGTTCTTACCGAAAAGCTCAGAATGCGAATTTTTGGAAAAAACGAAATAAATACTGAGTTTTCATGTGTTTTTTCACTACAGTTAGCAAGTTAAGCATATAAACACACGTTTCCGATCATTTTTATGCACTCAAAAGTAGTTTTTAGATGAAAATAGAGTGTTTTTAGGTGCGCTGGCGAAATTTACGAGCGGACTTCCGGGTTGCGAATTTTTGGAAAAAACGAAATAAATACTGAGTTTTCATGTGTTTTTTCACTACAGTTAGCAAGTTAAGCATATAAACACACGTTTCCGATCATTTTTATGCACTCAAAAGTAGTTTTTAGATGAAAATAGAGTGTTTTTAGGTGCGCTGGCGAAATTTACGAGCGGACTTCCGGGTTGCGAATTTTTGGAAAAAACGAAATAAATACTGAGTTTTCATGTGTTTTTTCACTACAGTTAGCAAGTTAAGCATATAAACACACGTTTCCGATCATTTTTATGCACTCAAAAGTAGTTTTTAGATGAAAATAGAGTGTTTTTAGGTGCGCTGGCGAAATTTACGAGCGGACTTCCGGGTTGCGAATTTTTGGAAAAAACGAAATAAATACTGAGTTTTCATGTGTTTTTTCACTACAGTTAGCAAGTTAAGCATATAAACACACGTTTCCGATCATTTTTATGCACTCAAAAGTAGTTTTTAGATGAAAATAGAGTGTTTTTAGGTGCGCTGGCGAAATCGCAGTTGATGACTCAACACGCAGCTAGTCACGCCCTCTGGTCTCGCCCCTACACGAAGCAGTCCAGCCCCTGCTGCAAACAACGAATCAAATGTGAGCAGTAAATGACGTGAAACTGGGCCCGTCGGGCCGCGGTCCGATGGAACCACGGTGGAGATGGTTCCAAAACGAGGGCGGAGCCGGGGAAAAAAAGGAAAATGCGGACACGCTGAACCCGGGTTAGAGGGCGGGGCGGGGCCACCCGGGCCTTTAAGGGTTGGTCAATGCGAAAACGGCTACAGTAGCAGCGGCGCTGTTTGTGTGTGTGTGTGAGTTTGATTAGGTTCTATTTGGGGTCTTGAACACGTTTGTGTGTGTGTGTGCGCGCGCACGCGCTGATCAGCAGCCAGCTGTCCATTTATTTATTACTGAGGAAATATTTAAAATAACACGACACGACAACTTGCACACGTCTGACTGTCCCACAATAAACACGTCGCGGTTCAGTTCTGCTCAGCTCCACGCCGATTTTTAACCAGCACACGCAAAAGAGAGCACATTACACCAGTCTTGGCCTCCCTTCACTGGCTACCGGTTCATCTTCGAATCCAATTCAAAATTCTCATGTATGTCTACAAATCGCTGAACAGTCTCGCCCCCGCCTATCTCTCGGATCTGATACACCCATATGTCCCTCCACGTGCTTTGAGGTCAGAGGATCAGGTACTCTTAATAGTTCCAGAAACTCGCCTTAAGCGCAGGGGTGACAGGGCGTTCTCTGTAGCAGGCCCAAGACTCTGGAACGAGTTACCGCTGCTCATCAAACAGGCCCCCTCCCTCTCGGTTTTCAAATCCCGGTTAAAAACTCACTACTACTCCATCGCTTTCAATGCCAGCTGATTTGTATTGGATCGTTTGATTTATGATCTGCAATGTTTTTATGTTTTTCGTGTTGTACTTCATTGTCTGTGTTGCCTGTTGCGTGTTTGTTTGTCCAGCACTTTGGTGTGGACTTGTTCCTGTTTAAAGTGCTTTATAAATAAAATGCTATGGTATGGTATGGTATGGTATTTTGGACCCGCGCTGTAGCTTCTCATATGAACACGTTTCTTTGAGAGGGACATTATCTGGAAAAAGCTGAAATAGGTCAAAACAGCTGAACAATAGCTAAAACAAGCAGAACTATTCTTAAATTTACCAGAAGGAGGTGGGTAGAGCATGGATTTTGCTGAATTAGGTGGAAAAAAGTTGGATTGTGAAGAATATTATGCTTTTATGTGCTTTGTACTGATTGAAACTGTTTTACAAATGGTATAATCACAACAGTTTTTATGTGCTATATAATCAAGTGTTTATGCAATCATGTGTTAAGTGCCTTACAGTAGCTTAGACAACAGTATATATTATCACACACAAGTAAGACTTAGTGCATTTCTAAAAATCATCTGAACATTAAACAAGGTGAATGCAGGCAAACATATGTCTGGACATGTACCGTAACAGCTCTGTCCCAGCTCTTTGTCCCAGCTCTGGCCAGGAAGAAACCCCTGGAGGATGGGCAGGCCAGGCACTGCAGGCAGTCACACACATTTACAAAACACAACTAAATATACACGTTATATGTAAAGCTTAGCACATACATAGTGATAATCCATTACAAATCAACTAGTGCAACTACACATAAATCCATAGTATAAACTTACACAGACACATTAAACTTTTCTAAACTGATTTAACTTAGCAAAGAGTCACACACACACAGAAGCACAAAACATCAGATCTTCAGGAGACAGCCAAGGGGCATTTTTTTATTATGGAGATGTTCTACTGCTTCTTCTGGCCTCTGATTGGTCAAGTCACTGATAAGCTTTGGTTAACCTGGCAATCAGATGCCAGGTTAACCAAAGCTTATCAGTGACTTGACCAATCAGAGGCCAGAAGAAGCAGTAGAACATCTCCATAATAATTCTTTTGCAAGGCACCTAGAAAATTCCAGCATTCCAGGAGTCAACTTCTAAGGGACAGGTCTGTTTCTTGCTCCTCAATCTTTGTGTGCACACAAAGATAATTTGAATGCTCTTTTTCTCTGATTATTCCTGTAACCTGTGTCTGTATCAATAAATTATTTTGCTGCTAGAGACGCCTCGTCATTTGAACACAGCTGTAAAATCCTTCAATTGATTAAAAAAAATGTGGAAATAGCTGAAAAAGCTGAAATTGGCATAAAACAGCTAAATTGCTGAAATAGCAGAAATATCAGAATCTTTCAAAAATTAGCTGAAAGGAGCATAATGATCTGAAATTAGTAGAAATAAGTCAGTAGAAGTACAAAAATGTTGAAGTAAGCTGAATAAAGCTGAAAAGATCGAGCACAAAGCAGTTGAAGAAACAGCTGAAATATGCCCCCAAGGCCTCCTCCCCGCCAACAGAATGGCCTTATATACATACCAATGGATGCAAAAATGCTAATTCAATCTGTCATTTGACAGTCTCCCATGGGAGCTATAGTTAATAAAGTCAAATGGCGCAAATTTGGTAGTGCCAGTGCTAAAACTATAGTGATTGGTGACTGCAGTGTCACTCAAATATTAGGGACTTGACTTGGACTTGAGATAAATGACTTGAGATCAGAGACTTGAGACTTGACTTGGACTTGAGATCAGAGACTTGAGACTTGACTTGGACTTGCAAAAAATGACTTGTGAGCATCTCTGTCTGCTGGTGTTGGTCCACTGTGATTTCTGAGGTCCAAGGTCAAAGCAGCAGTCTACCAGGAAGTTTTAGAGAATTCCATGTTCCCTTATCAGTCTTGTCACTCGATGCAACATATCACTATGGGAAATTGCGCCTGCGCAGTTTACCTGAAGGAATACAATCACGCCTTTATGGCAGGGGCGTCAGCGTCGCTCCAGAGGCCATGCCCTCTGGGTACTTAAGCCACTGACGCCCATCCATCGATCTCTTATTGCCCTTCACCTCGCTTAAGCCTGAACTCTCTCTCTCTTCGCGGGACTTCTCTGTTGCTTCATTGCTCGACCAGAGGTGAGCTTGTTCCCTACACAGAGCGTACAGAGAATTATTCCTGCGTACTGCTGGGCTAGCGAAAGCTAGTCCGGCACATTTTTCCTTAACCTCAAAGTTTTTTTTCTTCCCCTCTTTCCGCAGACTGCTTCGCTTGACGGTGCTACCTGTGTCACACCGCTACCTCTGCTAACTCGTAGCAAGGCTAGCCAGCAAAAGCGACAAAGGAGACGTCTCAAATCAGAAGAAAAAGGATCTTGGAAGGACTCGCTCATCTTATCTCGGACATGCCTCCGGGGAAAAGAAAGTGAAAGACAAGACTTCCAAAAAAGACCAGCAGGACGGCGAGTCCGACCTCGCGCGCCTGCCCTAGCGGATGCAGTTTTTCCCTCTCAGCGACAGACACCCATGAAGCCTGTCTTGTCTGCTTGGGGATACTGCATGCGAACATGGCGCTGGACGCACCCAAGTTTTGCCCACACTGCAACCAGATGCTGGAGGCGGTGAGGAGGCACCAGGCGGACTTCGTCACCAAGGCTATGGGGGCTGCTGCGGCGCCGGCGGACCCGGACACCACTGAGCCTCTGACTCCCACGCCGGAGCTCGAGAGCATGGCTTTGGATGACAGCACCCGAGTCGAATGGGGCGACAGCCCAGATGTGCTGGCCCCCATGGTGGACTTAACTGTCGACTTTGACACTCGAGGCATGATGAACGAGGACGAGATCTCGATTTCAGCCTCAGGTGAATTTTCTGCGGACGAGGCCGACGTCGGTACGGGGAACAGGGAGAAGACCTCTCCCGCACCCCGGTACCTGTGCTCCCTGAGACGGACTTTTCCATCCCTGCTCTGTTCGACTTGTGTCACAGAGCAGCGGACGCACTGCAGATCCCATGGCCGGAGCCTCCACCTCGTCAACAAGTCACGAGGTTGGCAGGAAATTATTTTTATTCAAAGCAGCAGGCTGCCACGAGGCAAAAGATGCCTGTCTTCCCGGACTTCCTCACAGAGCTGACTTGCACCTGGTCTTAGGCCAGGGCGCCCATGCAGTTGCCGCTCTCACAGTTTCTCGAAGTGGACGGGATGGATGAGGTGGGAATAGCCAACGTGCCTCAAATTGAGGACACGTTGGCGTCTCATCTGGCTCCTAAGTCATCCGGAACAAAACCAACTCTCCCCAGCTAAGCCTGTCGAGCCTCGGCTTCTCTACTCGAGAAGTGCTACAGGGCTCAGGGCCTCGCAGCGCGCACGATGAACGCGTCCGCAATGATGCAGGCGTACCTGGCTGAAAAACTACAGGAGCTCCAGGTAACGTCAGACAAGCAAGCTGCCGCCGAGCTGCTGGATGAAGCCCGCAGGGCAACAGACTTTGTGCTCTGCATGATGGGGACAGCAGCTGTTGCTCAGGGCAAAGGAATGGCTGAAGTGGTCATCGTAATACGCCATCTGTGGATGACCCTGACTGACCTCCCAGAGGGACAGAAAATTCCTTTTCTCCAACATTCAATAGAACCGACGGGGCTTTTTGGAAAAACGCTCGATCGAATTCAGACCAGGCTGGACCAGAGACGCAAACAGGCTGAAGCTCTCCAGGTAGGCATCCCCAAGAGAACCTTCGCCCCCCCCTCCCCTAAGGAGTCAGCTGGGAGCAGAGCACCCCAGCCTCGACACCACTCAGCTACACGTGCCCCACCGCAAAAGCAGCCGGCGTACAAGGTCGAGCACCGGCAAAGACCACCGCCGGCTCCACCTCGGACCGAACACGCCTGGAGTAAGAACAGATTTGTTCCCCGCCAGGCGGACTGGTACAGAACCTCCTCGGTGAATCGGGACACCAAACAGAAGCGTGCCTGATGAACCAGGACCGCTTCATAACTTTACACGATCACCCGCCCACGCGGTACGGGAAATGATCTTTTCACGTCCAGACTTTGTTTGTAGCACGGTAAAAAAAGCTGGTGATTTTTTTTTAGACACAAATCATGTTCTTTCTGCTGTGAGTGACATAAAGCCAAATATGTCGTTACACATAAGCACGAATAAAGTAAAAAAACCAGACTCTGTTTTCTTGACTCACAAAAAAAAACCACAACAACAACAAACACAGTAACATCAGCAGAACAGTTCCCTCTGTTCTCCCAGCCAACATAAAGGGCGGGGGCCATCTTCCTCCCCTTCCTCACAGCTCACGGGGTGTTAGCCTAATTGATAAACCCCAGCAGGGTGCCTCTGTTCTGCCTGCAACAGACAAGCACAGAGGCACCTGCGACCATGCCTGTGACTCCTCACTGAGGCAGGTGAGGGGTGTCACGTGTTCCACCCCCCGCTCCGTTCTAAACCACGGAGCCGGGAATAGACAAATCATCCAAACCCGTGACACGTCCGCGCTCCCGGGGTGCGCGCCGACAGAATATGATGACCCACCTTCCTGGCCACTTATTCATCGAACGCCAGTAAGGGACAGGTTGGCCGTGGCAGAAGCCCGCAGGCCAACACCAGTGTCACACATTCATTCTAATGCTGAAACTGTTCCCTTGTTTTCAATGGGTGACGCGTCATGCTCAAACAGTGATTCTGCAGCGTGTGACCGCGCTCACTGTGCTGACCCAAACAGGGAACGGGCTGGAGTCAGGAGATCTGCTCGTTTACAAAAGCATCCCCCCCGACCCATGACCCCCAACAAAAAGAGAAAAAATAGACACTCTGTTCAGCCTTTATCTAATAATGACAGCAGATTGTCTCTGCCTCCAAACACTCTCGGTCAGAATAGTATGGAGGTACGTCTGTGGGAAGGTCCTCTTCCTAACCTGGTTGACCTTCAAAGGACCATTGAAATCAGGGTTTCTGAGGGAGAGCTGGTTCCACCACCTGCTCCTCTCCAGGGACCCTCTACATCACCAGAAGGAACAGTTTTGCCAATTAGGCTGAGAACTGCAGCTAATTTTAGCTTGGTGGCAGAGAAGAACAGACTGATGGCCTCAGGTCTGCCAGAGAATGTGGTAAAAACCATTCAAAAGGCACGTGCTGTGTCAACACAGTCTCTCTACGCACGGAAATGGCATATTTTTGAAGCTTGGTGCACAGAAAGAAATATTATTTCTTATTCATGTGACTTGGGTACTAGACTTCTTAACAGACAGACCACAGTCCGTGAAGATCCACAACTTCTCCTCCTCCACCATAACCCTCAGCACTGGCTCTCCTCAGGGATGTGTGCTGAGCCCCCTTCTGTTCACTCTGCTCACATATGATTGTACAGCCACACTTCCAGGCTGTCATATTGTTAAGTTTGCAGATGATACAGCGGTGGTGGGATGCATCACAAACAATGATGAGTCCAGCTACAGACAGGAGGTGGAACACCTGGAGAGCTGGTGCAAAGAGAATAATCTTCACATGAATGTGAAGAAGACAAAGGAGATGATTGTGGACTTCAGAAGGAACAAACACACCCATGCCCCACTGAAAATAGGTGGGTCTGCAGTGGAAGTGGTCTCCAGCTACAAATACTTGGGTGTACACATGAATGATAACCTCAGCTGGAGCAACAACACCACCAGCCTGATCAAGAAAGGTCATCAGAGACTCTACTTCCTCAGACGGCTGAGACGAGCTGGTCTGAGCAGCCCAGTCCTCACCTCCTTCTACAGGTGTGCAGTGGAGAGCATCCTGTGCTCCAGCATCAACGTGTGGCATGGAGGCTGCACAGTTGAAGAGAGGAAAGCTCTGCAGAGAGTGGTGAAGGCTGCACAGAAGTCTGTTGGAGTCAGTCTCCCCACAATCACAGACATTTATACCTCCAGATGCAGGAAAAGAGCCACCTGCATCATGAAAGACCTCACTCATCCAGCACACTCACTCTTTGCCCCACTCCCCTCAGGACGGAGGTTGAGGAGCATCAAGTGTAGAACCACTAGACTGAGGAACAGCTTCTACCCTGAGGCTGTTAGACTCATGAATAAATAAAAATAAAATAAAAAATAAACACTGCAAAATATCACATCATACTGATGCTGATCTGTTTTCTTGTTGCTGTGTTCATCTGTGTTCATCTGTGACCATCTGCTCATACAAACTCATGTTCGTGCTGCTGTTTATTCCCACTATATTAGGCTTAGTGTATTACTAGTTGATGTTTTTCTTAGTTAGTTCTAGATGTTATTACTGTTTTTCTCTTTCATTTGTTGTTGGATGTAACTGGGACCTCGTGTACATAATCTCGTTTTCATCACATGTACCACATGCGGTGCAAATGACAATAAAGACTCTCTGACTCTCTGACTCTGACTCTGACTTGACCCAGCTCCTCACCTTTCTTCAGGACTTGCTAGAGAAAGGTTGCTCTTTTCCAACGATTAAGGTGTTCCTATCTGCAATTTCAGCTTGTCACGAGGGCTGGGGAAGCAGGACGCCTGGCGCGTATCCGCTCATAATAAGATTTATGAAGGGCGTGCTAAGGAGGAGGCCCCCCCCAGTAGGATTTTGACCCCTGGATAGGATCTTAGCATGGTCTTGGAGGCTCTCTGTGATCCACCATTCAAACCACTGAGCAACATTAAGATAAAATCAAAAAGGCGTTCAATACAAGATCAACTGGACTTTATTTGTTGCAAAAGACGTTTCGACCCCTATCCAGGGGGCTTTTTCAATTCACTGAAACCAAAATGTGAGCTTGTGGAGTTATAACAGTCTAAAGAAATCACGCACCATCATATGTAAATTGCAAGCTGAGGTAACACATACATGTAAATTGACAGATCACACCTTAACAGTAGGGGGTTCCCTTGAGGTCTCTGGCAGAAGACACACAATTGTATGTAGATTGACAAAAAACACCTCACAAACCAACAACAGAGGTTTCTCAAACAACTTTGT
>JBBPBX010008361.1:14638-60065 GCA_038048925.1 Garcialebias charrua | reverse complement strand
GTGGCGCACGGCCCCCTCGTGCCCCACGCCGACCACCGTGCGCTCCCCGCGCGTGGCGCACGGGCCCCCCCGTGCCCCACGCCGACCACTGTGCGCCCCCCCGTGCCCCGGTGATGGTCCGTGTGCGCCGCACGAGTGGGTCCTCAATTGTCCATCCATCTCGGTAGCGCAGACTTTCTTGACCACCTCCTGTCTAGCGTGCTACGGCGAGGGGTTTTCTTGAAGCCATTTTCAGATCAAACCATTTATTCTTGATTTCTGATACTGTACGACCCACGGGAGACACAACATGCACTAATATTAATATGAAGAACTGTAGTTCCGAGACATTTTAAAATGCTTTTGTTCAAAAACACATCCGACACTTGCGGGGGGGGGGCGGTAGCGGTGCGCCACAGCGCGACCTTCAATCTCCGAACGCGTGAAGTTCTTCTTTTTACTTCTCGATTCTGAATGAATGGACACTTCCTGCTGTCAAAAGGCAGGAAACGTGGCCTTATATGGTGTTTTGAGGGGTGGGAATTATGTAAATGACCTCTCCGCGAGCACGCGCAGGTGGATAGTACAGGTGGGATTCATTAAATTTACGCAGTTCGTTTACACACATTTCATGAGGATAGAAGGGTTTGTTGAATCTGACGTGGCATAATCGTACGAACGCTTCGTATGAACAAAAGTAGGAGAAATTTAGGATAAAAATACAAACATTTTCGTGAATGAGGCCCAATATGTGGAAATATTGACGCAGTGTAGTGGTACACCTTAGTCTCTGAAAACTTTCAGTGATGCACCTTTTCTTGAAGACATTCATGCAGGGACATGAACACTTTTTATTCCATTTAGTTTGAATCTAGAACACAAAATCATCTCACCAAGAGACCCTTTTTATTGTTTAATTTGTTCTAATTCAAATATAATCAAAGTACTGTATAACCTTGTGTTATGTTATGAGCATTACTGTGTTCAATGTTTTGATAATCATTCTGTCCAAGCCAAGGACATGTCAAATTGATCTCTTAGTATTTGTTTAGAAATGTTTGAGACAGTTTAATCAAGTTTTAATCATAAAGCTGGCATCTGTCCCCTCTTCATTCTAAAACAACTTTCTGTTTTTCTTCTAAACAAACTCTCTGTTCCTTGACTTGTAATAAACTCTTTGACTTCAAATAACCTCTCTGACATCAAATTTCCTCCTCCCTGGTTGACTGACCAATGAACGAGAGAATACTCTGAGGTCAAGCCCTCTTTTAAAAAGCGTTCACTTCCTTGAACGTGCAGTCTTGCTGGAGAGTTGAAGAGATGAACTTTCTCCTAAAAAGCTGTATTGATGTTTGGTCACGCGTCAAAGACCTTGTCATCAGCTGAGGACTTATGGCACGCTGTTGTGAGTCCAAACCGAGCGCAAAGTTCCAAGTTCGAATAAAATTCCTTTGAGGAATATTTCATTTTGAAAATCAACCAGGAAATGCCACTACTTTTGCCAGTTAAAGCAAGCCTCAACGAGACGCAAAAAGGTAACACGCTGGAGACCTTTTGGGACGTAACTGGACAGACGATCCGTTTACATTTAATGCTGGCCCCTTTTACCGGAGCAGGGACTGATCATCTTTGCAAGGTAAAAAAAAGTCGTCTATGTTTACCGGAGTGTGAGTTCAGCTTGGGCCGTATGGAAGAGTTGTCAATCTGGTTGAAACATTCAAGATAAATCCCTCTCTCTTTTCTTCCTCCTTCTCCTTTCCTTATCTTGTCAGTAAACTTTAAGCTAAGAGCCTTCAGATAGTGCGACTAAACCCAAAGTTAACTTTTTTTTAGCTGATAAACTCCCTAGAATGTGTTTAAAATGTTATCTAGCACTATGGCTGTGTTTATTTTCACATAATTGTGCATATCTGTGTAAATCTGCAATATTTGGTCTAAAAACGTGTTTACGGTAGTTCTATGGGTTGAACTGGTGACTTACACCTTAATTTTCTTATTTGTCCAAACGCTCATGTGTGACATGTCTGCTCATGTGTGACGTCACAAAGGTGGTTCAAGCAGAGCCAATCCCCTGCAGAGATGAGAATACATACCTTATATGGAAGTGCCACATTTCACTCCTGACAAGCAGTTTTGTTTTCCTTTTTTTTTTTTTTTGCATTTTTTTAAGCCTTTGGTGTTTGATGGAATGGGTGGAATAGATAAATACATCTACATGTTTATCCTTTGTTGTTGCTTGGTGTATGTTGTTGGCTAGAGGTTTAATTTGTTTTAGGTTGTTGCTGGTGGAGGCGTGGACAAAAGCACAACTCTACCTCCTCCCCTCCTTGTCTCTCGACACGCCCATTTTGAGGGAGAATTTGTAACTGCTTAGGGGGAGGAGTTACCGTCTCAACCTGTGTTCAGTTGCACTTTAAGATCTCATAATTTAATCTGTTTTTCCTTGAAATGTACGTTGATTAGTAGAAGTTATGGATGCATAATTTCAAGAGTTTGATGTGTCAATTTATAGTAAATTGATTAGAACCAATCCAGTGTATATATGGTGTTAATTTTTAAGTATCTGTTAAATAAATGATTGCGTCTCTTTGATGGATCAAATATAATTAATGTCTCATCGTCACTCTTTCGTCTCTCATTCTGATCACACAAGTGTTAAGTTTAATCCAAAAAGGAAGAGAATCCGTGAATTACTATTCTGACTTGAACGAGTGTGAACAAGTAATTAAAGTAAGGTTGTGTCAGGGCAAAACCTACCTCCCATCCTACAGCAGTATCTCAAGACATGAGCCAGGAAGTTAAAGCTTGGACACACATGGGTCTTCAAATGGACAATGGCCCTCAGCATGCTGCCAGATTAGTTACAAAGTGGCTTAAAAACAACAAAGTTCTGATCTCAGGCCCTGTTTACACAGACACTGTGTGGGGGAAACGGATGTTTTGGGTATGTTAATTAGGTGAAAAGTTGTGCGTTGACACGGGCGAATTCTGTGGATACGACTCTCTCCCCCCCACCCCCGTCCTCATGATTTCACTGTAGTTACCATGCTGGGCCATTAGATGGCACTGTGATTTTTGGAACCTTCACTACTGCGCATGCGTGCTGCCTGAGGTAAACAGAGCAGACGAGGCAGCCTGCCTCGTCTGTTTTCCTCTCTGGCTAAAATCAGCTAACTACAAGTTGTTGTCAACAAGTTAACAACAAGTTAAAGCTGGAATTTGGATAAGAGTCAACAGATTTGACACCAAGTGGGACCGCTTCATCTAACAAGCTGCACACCAGTTGCTGACTGGACCGGAACCGCGTCAACATGTCTGACTTTAGTCCGTGAGAATCAGCTGATTTCCAGCAGCGCTACAAGGTAAACAATGTTCTTAATAATGTTTCCTTGTGTTTAGTTCGATCACAGAACAACCAACTGAGGTTTTATTTTTATTTTTTTCCTGCGAGGTCGAAGCTGTTCCACGAAGCGGACCGGCGGTTCGGATCTGGGTCCAGTTTCCACCAGGATGAAAACAACAGAGTCCAGTTCATTAAAGTTCGGTTAACGTGTTTTTAAAAGTGTTCAATTTAATTCTCAGTGTTTGTGACATGAGTTTGTGGTGTTGAATAAATAAATAAATTAAAAATCAACCTGGTGTCTTCATTTTCAGCAGCATGTTAGGCATGACGTAACGAGTCCAGATAGCTTCATTTAGCTCAGATAAATGTAAATATCTCCCACGCTAACATAAATACTGTTTATTATTGTTAAACTGTTAATATATAGCACATTTAGTATGTTATAGTGCAGCGTGACACGTGAAATGTCCGACTGCCTCGTTAACAGCGACAACTGGATCCAGGCAGCTGGCTCTCTTCCAACACAGATGCAGGTAAGGTGTAGAATAATTAAATATGAGAATCAAAATATATTCCATCAGCTATAGTTCAGAAAGTGGTGCGTGTGTCCACTGTCCAGTCCACCGCCATTGTTAAAATGCCGGCTGTCTGCGCGTGCGTGCTGCGTGCATGTGTTCAAACAAAAGCTCCGCGGGAGATGTTTACATTATCAACGGGGGGTCAGCGAAAAAGATCCACTCTGGAGGCTGGGTTCAAAAACCATCGGAGTCAAAGCCCCCCTCTTTGTGGACTCGTGTAGGCGATAAGCAAAGACGCAGAGAGAAAGGAGCGGTTCCACTCAAAATATGCGCCGTGTAAACAGGGCCTCAGTCCCATCGAAAATCTGTGGGCAGAGCTGAAAAGGCGTGTGTGAGGGAGGTGTCCTACAAACCTTACTGGGTTCCTCCAGTTCTGTCAGGAGGAATGGGACCAAAGTCCAAACAACTTTTGCAAGAAGCTCATGGAATCAATAAATTGCCAGTTAACATACTAAACTGGCAGAAAGTTAGCTGTGCTGTTTTTAATGTGCTCCCTCATTAGCAAGGCTAAACAGGGAAGAGTGAACTTGGCCAGTTAGCAAACTAAACAGGCTATAGAAAGAAAGAAAGCAGAAAAGTGACCGATGCTGTAAGTTAGCAAGCTAAACAAGCAGAAAGCAGGACCAGGGCTTGTAGTGACGCCCTGGGCAGGGAGCGAGCTCACCTCCAGTCGGACAGTTAAGCCTCATTCAGGGGGCCTGCAGGTTAAAGCAGGTGAAGTGCAAAAAGATTAGGGAAATGAAACCACGCTGCATATTTATACGTAAGTCAGGAGGGCGGGGCCTCCTGTGTATGCAACAGCCTCATTGGCCTTTACAGGCGTGTTGAAAAAAACTTGTTCAGGTTGGTCTCGCGAGGGTGCAATCCCCATATGTGTGTTGTACCGAGAGTGCTGACCGAAAGGGAACCAGAACTTTTGACCAAGGCAACAATAATAATAATAATGTCCTTTTTTGTCATCTGTGTATGTTTCCCATACATAGACAAAATTCGTCTCTGCATTTAACCCAACCACCACCAGGTGGTGCAGTGAGCAGCCATAGAAAGCGCCCGGGGAGCTGGAGAAATAGGTGTGCACTCATAGACACCCCAAGGTGTGTAGTGGCCGGGATTCGAACCCGGGTCCTTCGGGTCCCAAGTCGGAAGAGTCTAAATACTAAGAACATGGAAGGAAATCTTTGACTATAAAGAAAGTTATTAAAAACTCACTTTCATTATTTTTATTAGAGCAAACAAAAAAATTAGTTCTTATTGACCCAACACAGGAAGGGTCCGGTCTGACTTGATACTAGTAAGCAAAATGGTTCTGTGTTTTTATACAGCATATGTAAACATCTGGTTTCTGTTGTTTAAATCACCTCCTTGGTGTCCATGACTTCAGCTCAGTACCTTATTGTTTCTGTTGTCTCCTCAGTTTCACCTGGCTGTCCGGGCAGGTCCATCAGGGTCTTGCTGTTCTCCTCAGAGACAGCTCAGCCTCACATTTCCATCAGGAGTTCAACAGACTTCACTCCAGCTCCGAACCAGTCCCCGGCTTTGCCACCCTGATCCCAGAGCCCCAGTCTCATTGTCCTCAGTCCTCGTCACTGGAAGCTCAGAATGGAAACACTGTTAAGAGAAATGGAAATTCAAAGCAGACGAGAACAACGTGCCTCTGGACTTGGAACGAAGAGGCTCAAAACACGTTGCCAGAAGCCTCTGTGAAGGGGTTACATGATCCACGGAGTCTGGACGTGGAGCACAGTAAAGGTGGTGCCCAGCCTGTCGAGGGTAAAGATGCAGGTTCTCACATGCGCAGAAAAACTCTACAACAAAACCAGAAGCCTTCGGACCAGCAAGCAGATTATAACCTGCAGAGTGTGGAAACTCCAGAGCACACAGTGGTCTGCACTCAGTTTGATGTAGGATCAAATGCGGAGAAGAACCAGGACCAGATCCAGTGTCAGTCAGATCTCCCTGCTCAGTCCCTTGTCTCAGATGTTCAGCCTGCTGGGCCTGCTATCATCTCCACAGCTGAGACAAGCCCGAGTGTTCGAGAGCCAGGCCCTCAGCAGAACATCTTCCCAACAAAAGAACAGTCCAGAACTGTTCATCAATCATCTGCAGAGAAAAGCCCACAGGATCACCCTGATCTGATCGCTGAAGGAGTTTCCTGTCAACAGAACAGAACCCTTTTAGTTAGACCTTCAGGGTTCTCTGCAGGCGTTAGCCCACAATCAGACCGTTGGAGCTACTCACTGAACTTTTATCCAAAGGTGGATCTTCTTCGTGACAGTTCCAAACTCCTCTCCTCTTCACAGCGGTCTCAACTAAAGACCGGCCTTCAATTCCCCTTTACCAACACCAGAGGGCACATGCTAACGCTGCAAACCAAAAACTTTCCACTGGAGACCAGCAGGCGAGACCAACCCCCCCACCTCGCACACTTTAAGTTCTCTCGTTCCCAATCAGCACCTGTAGGAGTAATAACCCATCTGAGTCCTCAGCTGCAACTGGACTCCAGACTGTTTCTGCCAGCTCTAAGAGCCAAAATGTACCTGGGGCTCATTAACCCCCAGCAGACAAACATCACGTTGAGACTTAACTGGACCCCGCTGAAATACCAGACTGCGCGAACCAGAGCTATTTCTTGCCGCAACTCCTTTAGCGCCCCCATGGCAGCAGCCAGGCAGAGGGACTGGAGGTCTCTGCAGACCAGGATGACGTCTCTGGGAATAAGCAAGAGCCTGACTGACAGAGGAGGCCCCCCTCCAAACAGAGTCCAGACCTGCATCACTCCACCTGACTGCAAGGGTCTGTTCACACACCTGAAGGGATAGTCTGATCATTTTGGAAGGGTTGCTCTGTCGATAGTCAATGATCAACTGTGACATCAATCAGAACATGGACGATGGAGAAAAGGGCAGCACCTGTCCTCCACACTAGGCTAAAGGCTAGCTAGCCAAACGAGGGTCTGTTTTGTTTAAACATTATTTCTCAGGGTTGTTATACGTGTGAAAGATGCTGCATCAACTCATATTAAATCTCTACTGCTTCTGCCCAGTTTGTTTGTTGTTTTCTCAACTGAACAATGCTTGTGTTACTACACGAGCATGTAAACGTTGGTGTCCTTGGTTGGGGAGTTTAGTCAACTTTAGATGTGCTGGTCAAAGCACAGATGGTACCAAAACTTTTTCCACATTCTTCAGAATGATGAGACTTGTCACCTGTGTGTTTTCTCATGTGACCAATCAGATGAGTACTTTGAATGAATAGTTTCCCACACATTTTACAGGAATAAGGTTTTTCACCTGTGCAAGTTTGGGTGGGTCAGGTCAGGTGGACTGACCCGTTCAGCAGCCTCAGCACCATCTGCATACAGCCTACAGTCTTCTCTCAGAACAAACTCACAGTAACATGGACATTTAGTAAAGAAGAGAAACAAACAATGAGTGTAGAGGTTTTTAAACTTAAAAATATTAAAGAAATCAAATCACTTTTACACATTTCATTTTTCATTTTCATTTATTTATTTATTTAAGTTAGGACAATGCATATTAATCAACATAACAGCAGTTAGCATCAATGTAAATATGCCGGAGTTAGCACAATAGCTAATTTGCATCCGTTGTCCTAAGGCAGGTAAGAATAAGAAACGTTCCATAAAACAAAAGAGCGGAGAAAAATACAAACATCACCTATATAGCACATAACACAACATAAAATTACAATAAAAATATGATGCCATAAGAAAATAGACAAAGTAATCTACACATGAGTGCACTTCTGATTATTTTTTAGCCAAAGTTTCAGAGATTTTTTAAAGCTGGAGTAGGTGCCACAGTTCCTGATGGAAACTGGCAGTGAAACTGAGTTCACCAAACTGCTGTCCAACAGACCCACAAAACAGAGCAAATAATATTAAAATATGCTAAAATATATATAAACCAAATAAAAAATACTAAACTAACTGATATGTTAAGTAAAATACCAATCTCATGCTGGACAAGTTATTTGATGGCTGCAGGAGTGACAGAAGAGGAGGAGGCAAAGATAAAGATGCCAGAAATCAAAAAAGGCGTTCAATACAGGATCAACTGGACTTTATTTGTTGCAGAAAACGTTTCGACTTCTGTCCAGAAGTCTTTTTCAATTCTGAATGGAAGCTGTGAGAATGAGAAGTTTTATACAGGCTTACAAGTCACGCACCAACATATGAAATTGGAAACTGAAATAACACCACAAATTAACTAACATGCCCATTCTATTTAAATTGACAAAACGACACATCCCAGCTTAAACAAAAGGGGGTTTGTAACACATACATGTGTAATGGACCTACCCAGGGTCAAACTAAGGTTTTTGAACTGTCCAGTGATGACCTTTACTGACCTTTCAGTAAAGCAAGACATTTACTACAAAATCATTCATTTAGCTATAATCTGATAAATATAGTCACCAAAAGAGACTATTTCTATCTTTGATTTTATTCTAATGTGATCAAAAGAATAACTTTTGTCATTTTCATGATGTGTGCTTTTAAGCTGTGTTATTCTGTAAGAGTTTAAACTCTGTTAGACGCTGTTGGAAGCTGGAGTTTAAACTGTGTTCACTGCTGTGTTTAAAGGTGAAGCCTCGGGTCACATAGACCAGACGGTTTTGTTTAGGAACTCAGAGACAGTAATTCGTGGTTTCTCATGAGCAGGGCTCCAGCTTTATCTATCTTTTTCCTAAACATTTCTCTCTGCTGCTGCTTGTAACCTTGGGTTTGATAAGACAAATGAACTCCTCGACTGGTCCTTCCTTAAGTACTAGTCTAAGCTTTTGCTAAAGGCTTCAGAGTTGCTGGGAACTTCCAAGAGATGTGAACTTTCCCAAGAGCTGGACACGTTTGGTCAAGAGCTAACGACCGGCGTCTTCAGCTAAGGACTGATAACAGGCTGTTATGAGTCTACTTCGAACAAGCGTAAGATCAAGAACTTTGTCTATTCCTTCCTGGAATAAGTTTATCTTGAAGTCAGAGGCCTGAAGCTGACATATTCTCTGATGACCAACGCGGAAACCAGGAGACGTTGAAACGTAAACTAAAACCAGTTTTGGACGTGCTGGGACTAAAGGACTCTGTGCATCTGAAGGCTGGTGTCATCTCTTTATCAGATTCGTCGTCGAAAGGTAAAGAGCTGTTTACAAAACGTACCTGGATTTTAGCAGAAGTCGGAGGAGAAGTGTCACTCTGGTATCATGCTCATGATAATTTCTTCTTAAATCTTTCCTCCTACTCTTTCCCCTCTCAATCTAAGCTGGAAACTATTTTTAAGTTAAAGAGCCCACAGACTAAATATGTTTAACATCTAGTATTTATGTCTGTTGTGTTAAATTTAAGTGTGCTGACGTATTTGAATTGAAAGAAAGTGAAATCATGTCAATCAAGTGTAATGGTGTTAATTTAGTTGATTTATTTTAAATAAATGGTAGTGTCGACTGGCATACCAAACTAAGTTAATGTCCATTGTCACTTAATGGCTCTGTTTATTTATCCATCATAAAGATCACAGAAATATTGGGTAAACTGAAAAAGAACAGAATCCGTGAATATTTACTATTCAATCTGAATAAGTAAATTAATTAAGGTAAAGAGGTCAGTATTAATATTGACCTCTTCATTAACCCTTTACACATGTAAATTGAAAGATCACACCTAACAGTAGGAGGTTCCCTTGAGGTCTCTGTTAGAAGACACAAAACTGTGTTAGTTAATTTGTGGTGTTATTTCAGTTTCCAATTTCATATGTTGGTGCGTGACTTGTAAGCCTGTATAAAACTTCTCGTTCTCACAGCTTCCATTCAGAATTGAAAAAGACTTCTGGACAGAAGTCGAAACATTTTCTGCAACAAATAAAGTCCAGTTGATCCTGTATTGAACGCCTTTTTTGATTTCATCATGTCCTGGACGACTGAGAATCTTCACCAGCAAAGATGCCAGAGTTTCAAACTATGGAATGCTAGGCCTTGAAATATTAAATAAAAATAATTAAGATTTTTGCATCAAAACAACTGTGTTGTTTATATAGTTTATATAGTTTTCTGTATTTGATGGAGGTTGGTTTATTACCCTTATACTGCTGGGTCTTAGTGGGACATCTAGTGTGTGTGAAGGTTTTTACTTCTTAAAACATCTGCAATATGATTTTTCAACAGCAGCATTCTGCGAGTAATGGGCAATAATAATCTTATGAAGCTAAAACAAAGACAGACGGACTTTTTTAGGTGTTCCACGTCTTGTTCAACAGGTTTTCTCACTTCAGAAATATTTTGTTGGTTCAAAATCCTCCATAAATCGTCACTTAGGTGGAGGAATTTGCGATCCTTTATGAACCCAAGAGCTATGCCACTGGTTGTGTCTTCCAAGGCAGACTGGTCCTTTTTTACAGACAAAGAGCAATTTTCAATTCTATTCAGTTTATTTATATAGTGCCAAGTCAAAACAGAAGTAATCTAAAGGCACTGAACAGAAACATTCATATATAAAAAATAATTTAACATTATTTATCTGAGGAGCAGACTGCTTTGAATTTAACTACATCACAGAACTCTCATCTTGAGCAAGCATGAATGCGACAGTGGACAGGAAAAACTCCCTCATGAGGAAGAAACCTTTAGCAGAACCAGGATTAGGACAAGCATCCATCTGCTTCGACCAGATGGGTTTGGTAGGAACAGATACAAAATGGCAAATCAAGAATCACATGTTAAGAAAGAAATAGTATCAAATGAAAATGATTAAATTTTAACAAATGAGGTCAAATTGTCCTCTGGTAGTCTAAGCCTATAGCAGCATAACAAGCCAACCCTAATTATAGGATTTATCAAAAAAGAAATCCTTAATCCCAGTCTCAAACTGGACAATGAGTCAGCTTTTTGAACAGGATCTGGAAGTTGGCTCCACAAGAGAGAAGTCTAATAACTGAAAGATCTTCCTCCCATTCTGCTTTTGAAAATTCTAGGGACCACGAGTAAACCTGCAGTCTGACAGTGAAGTGATCTGTTTGGAAAATATGGAACAGTAATATCTGAAATATAATATGGAGCTAGGTCGTTGAGAGCTTTGTATGTTAGAGGTAAGATTTTGAATTCAACTCTGCACTTGACAGGGAGCTAATGGAGAGAAGGTAAATCTGGAAAGATATTATCTCTCTCCCAGTAACTCCAGTTAAGACTCTGGCAGCAGCATTTTAGATCAACTGAAGACTTTTTAAAGAACTATTTGGACACCCAGATAACAAACCATTGCAATTTTGCATACTTGTATGAACAGAAGACAACACGGAGCTTGCTGTCCCTCGCCCACAGTAGCATAGATATACACGATGATGGAGAATGACTCAACAGCCATAAAACGCAACTTGTGAGAACAATGTTCAGTGAATCCAGTATAAAAACCCAGAACTAAAAGAATTATTCTTGAGGTCAAACTCTTTGTGAAAACAAACTTCACAAGAGGACAGCTAATAAAAGAGAACTAGAGTAATAGGAAAATGAAAGTCCACTTTCTTTCAGTAGAAGGGCTTTAAATATCAGGATACATCAATGATTTGATCTATTCAGTTTCCAAATTGAGTTGAATATTTCTGGAATACTGTACATTTGTGAATCTTCTAGTTTATTTTGTAAATCCACTCAAAACAAAACAAACTCTCACACTGAGATGAAACACTTCAGCTTTTAAGACTTTTCACTTGTAGGAGTTTTTTGTGGCTGCTTTGACTGAATCTTTTCCCATCGATTGTATAACAGTATGGTTTTTTCACATGAGCCATTTCTCGTGATACAGCAGGCCAGAGCTGGATTTGAAACTTTTCCCACATTTTTCACAGGAATATGCTTCACTCCAGTATGAGTCCTCTTGTCTTGTGGACGGTCAAAGCACAGATGGTACCAAAACTTTTTCCACATTCTTCACAACAATGAGGCTTGTCATCTGTGTTTTCTCATGTGACCAATCAAACGAGTACTTTGAATGAATTGTTTCCCACACATTTTACAGGAATAAGGTTTTTCACCTGTGTGAGTTCTCATGTGATACAGCAGGCTGGTCATTGATCCTGAACTTTTACCACACTTGTTGCAGGAATACGGTTTCTCACCTGTGTGAGTCCTCATGTGGACATTCAACTTCCCATTTTGACAGAAACCATTTCCACATTCTTTGCAAGAATATGTCTTCTCACCTGTATGTTCTCTCATATGATAAGTCAAACTATTACTCTGGCTGAAACCTTTAAGACAAATGTTACAAGAAAATGGTTTCACACCTGTTGAGTTTGCATGTGGTGTGCCAAAAGACATTCAAGTCCAAATCAGTCCTCACGAATCTGACAGGAGTATGGTCCCCCTCGTGTGAGTTCTTCTTCTTCTTTCGGCTTTTCCCTTTTCAGGGGTCACCAATGTCAATGTCAATGTCAATGTCAATGTCAATGTCAATTTTATTTATATAGCACATAAAAACAACCGAAGTCGACCAAAGTGCTTTACAGTTAAAAATAAAATAAATAAAAATAAAAACAGAGTAAAATGCATCTAGTGCCACTAAACATAATAAAGCTATCAGTAAATGCAACAACAATAAAATCTGCTCAAAATTTGATCTCACATTCTGCGAGGATCAAATGCCAAGTAAAAGAGATGAGTCTTAAGTGAAGATTTAAAAGTGTCAACAGTCTGAGCGGTCTTTACTTTCTCAGGTAAACTGTTCCACAGTTTTGGACCAGCAACCGCAAAAGCCCGATCACCTCTGGATTTCATTCTGGATCTGGGGACATCTAAGAGAAACTGGTTGGTAGACCGGAGTGCTCTTACAGGAGTGTAGATATTAATAAGATCACATAAATATGATGGGGCCAGACCTTTTAAGATTTTAAAAACAAGCAATAAAATCTTAAAATCAATTCGATAGCAGACAGGGAGCCAGTGAAGGGATGCCAGGACAGGGGTTATGTGTTCATATTTTTTAGTTGAAGTTAAAAGACGAGCTGCTGCGTTCTGGACAGATTGTAAGCGATGCAAAGATGATTTGTCTAAACCAACATACAGTGAATTACAATAGTCCAAGCGAGAAGTACCACAGAAGTCACCACAGCGAGTCATCCTCTTCCACCTCACTCTGTTCTCTGCATCCTCTGTCCCAACTCCAACTACCTCCATGTCCTCTCTAACTGCATCCATATATCTCCTCTTTGGTCTCCCTCTTTGTCTTTTTCCTGGCAGCTGCATTTCTAACATCCTTCTACCAATATACCCACTGTCCCTCCTCTGGACATGTCCAAACCATCTCAGTCTGGCCTCCCTAACTTTATCTCCCAGTTGTTTAACATGTGCTGTACCTCTGATGATCTCATTCCTGATCTTATCCATCCTTGTCACTCCTAAGGAGAACCTCAGCATCTTCATTTCTGCCACTTCCAGTTCTTTCTCCTGTCTTTTTGTCAATGCCACTGTCTCCAGACCATACAACATAGCTGGTCTCACCACTGTCTTGTAAACTTTTCCTTTGACCTTTGCTGACACCTTTTTGTCACAAATCACTCCTGAAACTTTTCTCCATCCACTCCATCCTGCCTGGACTCTCTTTTTCACCTCTTTACCACATTCCCCATTTTCCTGGACAGTGGACCCCAAGTACTTGAAGTCCTGCACCTTTGTGACCTCTGCTCCTTGTAGCCTCACTGTTCCACTGGCCTCCCTCTCATTCACACACATGTACTCTGTCTTACTACGGCTGACTTTCATTCCTCTTCTTTCAAGTGAATACCTCCACCTCTCCAAGTTCTCTTCCACCTGTTCCCTGTTCTCACCACAGATCACAATGTCATCTGCAAACATCATAGTCCATGGGGATTCCTGCCTGACCTCATCTGTTAGTCGGTCCATCACCAGAGCAAACAAGAAGGGGCTCAGAGCCGATCCTTGATGCAATCCCACCTCCACCTTGAAGCTATCTGTCACTCCTACAGCACATCTCACCACTGTCCTGCTGTCCTCATACATGTCCTGTACCAGTCTAACATACTTTTCTGCCACTCCAGATTTCCTCATGCAATACCACACCTCCTCTCTTGGCACCCTGTCATATGCTTTTTCTAAATCCACAAACACACAATGGAGTTCTTTCTGACCCTCTCTGTACTTCTCTATCAACATCCTCAAAGCAAAGATGGCATCTGTGGTGCTCTTTCTTGGCATGAAACCATACTGCTGCTCACAGATAGTCACCTCTTGTCTAAGCCTTCCTTCCACAACTCTCTCCCAGATCTTCATCGTGTGGCTCATCAACTTAATTCCCCTGTAGTTGCTACAACTCTGTACATCACCCTTGTTCTTAAAAATGGGAACCAGCACACTTCTTCTCCATTCTTCAGGCATTTTCTCACCCTCAAATATTCCATTAAATATTTGAGTCAAAAACCTCACTGCCATCTCTCCAAGACATTTCCAAACCTCCACTGGTATGTCATCAGGTCCTACTGCCTTCCCCTTCTTCATTCTTTTCAGAGCTTTCCGGACTTCACCCTCACTAATCTTTCCCACTTCCTGGTCCACAGTTTCTATGACCTCCACTCTTCTTTCTCTTTCATTCTCTTCATTCATTAGCTCCTCAAAGTAATCCTTCCATCTTCCCATCACACTCTCCTCACTTGTTAGAACATTCCCATTCCCATCTTTAATAAGCCTAACCTGCTGCACATCCTTTCCAGCCTGATCCCTCTGTCTTGCCAATCGGTACAAGTCCTTCTCGCCCTCTTTAGTGTCCAGTCTCCCATACAACTCATTGTACGCCCTCTGCTTTGCCTTAGCTACTTCCCTCTTTGCTCTATGTCCCATCTCCTTATATTCCTGTCTCCTCTCTTCAGTCCTCTCACTGTCATATTTCTTCTTGGCTAATCTCTTTCTTTGAATGGCGTCCTGCACTTCACTATTCCACCACCAGGTTTCCTTATCATCCATTCTCTGTCCAGATGACACACCAAGTACCTTCCTACCTGTCTCTCTAATTACTGTTGCTGTAGTAGCCCAGTCACTTGGAAGCTCTTTCTTACCACCCAGAGCCTTTAACAGCTCGTCTCTGAATTTCTCACAACATTCTTCCTTCTTTAGCTTCCACCATTTGGTCTTCTTCTCTGAGTTTTACTCTTTTTCTCTTCTTCGCAACAACAGTCATTCTACACACAACCATCCGATGCTGTCTGGCCACGCTCTCCCCTGCCACAACCTTACAGTCTCCAATCTCTCTCAGGTTTCCTCTTCTACACAGAATGTAGGACACCAAACCTACCCATCACTTCCTCATCCCCTCTGTTTCCTTCACCAACATGTCCATTCAGGTCTGCTCCAATCACCACTCTTTCCTCCCTGGGAATACTCTCTATCACTTCATCCAAATCTTTCCAAAATTTATCTTTCTCCTCCCCATCACATCCAACCTGTGGAGCATAACCACTTACTATGTTTAGCATCAGACCTTCTACTTCTACCTTTAGACACATCACCCTATCTGACACTCTCTTCACCTCTACTACATTCTTTGCCAACTCCTCCTTCAGGACCACCCCTACTCCATTTCTCTTTCTATCCACACCATGGTAAAACAGTTTGAACCCTGCTCCAATACTGCGAGCCTTGCTGCCCTTCCACTTGGTCTCTTGGACACATAAAACATCTACCTTTCTTCTCTGCATCATGTCAGCCAGCTCTCTACCTTTGCCTGTCATTGTCCCCACATTTAGAGTTGCAACCCTCAGTCCTACATTCTTCACTTTCCTCCTCTCCCTCTGTCTCCTGACACGTTTCCCTCCTCGGGGTCTTCGACTAACAGTAGTACAATTTCCGCCGGCACCCTGTTTGTCAACAGCACCGGTGGCGGACGTTGTTAACCCGGGCCTCGACCAATCCGGTATGGTTTCACTTTGATGAACTTGCATTATGGTTTTGGCAAGTGTTTTACGTCGGATGCCATTCCTGACACAACCCTCACCATTTACCCGGGCTTGGGACCGGCACAAGAGATACACTGGCTTGTGCTCCCTAGTGGCTGGTTTTGCTACCCTGGGACTACCATACACGAGTATGGTCCCCCTCGTGTGAGTTACCATGTGGAATTTCAAGATGTCACGTCAATGGAAGCTTTTCAAACGTTTCACAAGAATGTCCTCTTCTTTGTGAAATTTCATGTGGTCCCACAAACGGTCCCATTAACTGAAACTTTTCAAACATGTTTGGAAAGAATAAAGCTCTTGGTGAGTCATTTGATGAAAACTCATCCTAGATGTGGTAAAGAATATTTCACCACAATTATTGCAAAGAAAAGGTTTTGCTGCATCCATGATTAAACTGCTTTCTTTGTTTACAGGTGAAGAGGTTGGTTCTAACTTGCTGCTGCTACTTTCCTCACAATTATCAGTCTCCATTAAAACATCAGTTTCATCTTTCAGAACCAGATGCTCATCATCCTGACTGCGGAAGGGTCCTGCCTCTTTAATCTGTGGAGGTTCTGGTTCCTCCCACAGACCTGCTGGCCCATCAGAACCTCTTCCTCTTTGAAAACAGATAGCTGAGGAGGTTCTGGATACACAAAGACACACAAGAACAAACTTAATAATAAAACAAAAAAATTAGAACACATTTATAAGATCCTGTAATCTACACATTATAATTTTCAGCTGTATTAAAGGTTATTTGTCACACAATCACACGCTAAATCAAAGAAAAAACTAACAAACAAAATAAAGTTTTTCATCTTTTGTTTTACTGACTCATTGTATAAACTGTTTTTTTAATTTAATTTTAATTCCAGTGAGCTACGGAGCACTGTGAACCTGCTAATGATGTACACCTTTGGGAGAAGCTAATGGGAGTTAGCCTGTCTGAGCCATTGTGCATCCGAGTCTGCAGCCTGCATGCATGTGGAACAGATCTATTCATACTAAATGTTACTCGTGCAACTTGCAAATGTTTCGCTCTGTACAAACTGTCCAAGCTAAAACAATTTTGTCAGCCGTTACAAGAGGCAGAATTTGCAGCGAGTCCAGTCAGGAACGAGGAGTCTTCTCCAGACTGTGTGAAATATTTATACAGAGAATTTTTTACATTACAAGATACAATCAGAGCACGACATAGACAGTGAATATAAAAATAAATATGAAAAAATAAGGCTAGAGGTACAAAGAAAAAACATTACTAAGGGGAATGCATTATGATAATTTGAGATTAAAATACAAATTTTTATGAATTTTCCCTATAGTCAATTTTTCCCCTCAGGAAGACTAGAGTGTAGTAAAGTTACTGTGAGGTTATGAGAGCATTTGGAAAATAAGATTAGATAAAACTTTATTTGATACCGTGGGAAGATTATGTTGGGCAAATTAAAAAATATATAAATAAATAAAAATTTAGAACGATTTTTAGGCTGTCAGAAAAATAATTCATGTTCACTGCACCCAAACAAACATAAAATAAAATACATAAATAAAAACATGGACAACAATAAATGTGGCAAGTTTCTCTTTTTTCATCTTCCAAGTGTTAAACACTTTTGTTCTCACTGATATGTAACACACTGTGTTGCTTTAATCCTTTAATGATTCAGTGTTCGCTGCATTTCTTTTTGTGATATTTTCTAGATTTACATTGTTTTAAGGTCTTACTTTTGTTTTTATCTTTTATATAATTATTATTGAACAGCACTTTGATTATTTGAGTATTAATACTTCCATTTTTCTTTCACTGATTTGATGTACTACAGCAAAATGTGAACATTTACAACCTGTGATAAAAGTGCATGGTCTATTACTTGGATGAATCCTAAAGCTGAGACAATTGAGATGAACTCTTGACTCCAGATCAGCAGCACCTTCAGACAATCAAATCATTGAGCAGTGATTGGCTCCAGGTTCCAATAAATACCAGATCACTTCTGTCCCACACACAGAACAAGGACCTGCAGGCTGGTCTTTGAGCAGACACACAGAAATGACTTGTGGACTTGGTTTGGGGTGAGTGTTTGTTGCTTTGATTCAAAAGTTCACTTTTCTTTCTAACCATCTTGTTTTGTTTCCTGAACAGGATCTTGGTGGTGTTCTTGGTTCAAGCAGAGCATGTATGTTGTCTCTGGACTATAAGGAGGTAAGGGCAGGAATGTCAGCTGTTGGTTCAATGTCCCACCACAGTGGACTCATGTTGTGTCTTCTCCTCCAGCTCAGAGCTTCCAGAACAGCAACCCGCATGTTGGCTTTCCACCACCAGATGGCAGCCTGATCACATCTGGCAGATACCCCCAGGATCAAGTCAAGACAAGGCTTCATTTCTCCAAGCTCAGGCTGGAGCTCTAACACTGGTCCTGCAGTTACCACTGGTTCTGGTCCAGGACTCTCTATTAGGAGCTTCACACCAGCTGTGTCCCAGCCAGCCCCGAGTTCAGTCAGACTGGTGAAGAGCAGCTCTGCATCCAAAGCAAACAGGCAGTGGTGGGCACCAGCCCGCTAAAGCGCAAATCCGCTAATTGCGGACCTAAACAATTTGTTTGCGCTTTAGCGGATTTACTCATTTTTACAATTCATAAGCGGATTTGCGTTTTTTCTATTCAAAATGTAGTACCGCTAATGACTAAAAACCTTCACAATTAACACTGCAGAAATGATTTAAAGATGTTCTGTTGATGAAGACAGATCTAGTGGTCAAATGGAGCAACAGCATGGAAAACTTAAAATCTGACCATGCTCTTGATTCAAGTGAAGATAGTTTGGTTTCCTGTACTCTGTGCTTTGCTTTAGTCATGTGCCCATAATGCATTGCAGCGCTTCAGTTTTCCAGTAAAAAGTTTTAATTAAAATTACTTTTGTAACGGCTTCCAACTGACGAAACACCGGCACGGATTCTTTATTAGCAGCGAGGATGGTTGCACAACGGTTTTCCAACTGACGATACACGGACACGGCCTTTTGGTGTAAACTGGCGCTTTAATGAATGCCGTGAAAACTACAGAAATAAGACAGACAGTACAAAATAAAATGTAAAACATGCTTTAACAAAAAATACCTCGTGGCCGCTCTTTCGTCGTTAAAGAAGTCCTAGGCAAACCTTTCTTGTCCTATACAGTACATTCTAAATAAACATAAAATATTAGAACATCATGACTGACAGATGTACAATATTTACAACAGTTATAAATACCTTCAATCCTATACATTCTTCAGTTTTATACATTCATCAGTCAGTGAACCAAGGCTGCTGCGTGTCTGTCGTCTCTAGGCAACCGCTCGTGTGTGTGGAGCACATCAAATCTAGCCCCTCCCCTTTGTTCACACAGATCTCACGACAACTGCATTAACAGAACAAACCCTCACAACAGAACAAATGCATCCTGCACAAATATCACACTTTCAAAGCATAAACTAAACAAACAAAAACCAAAATATTCTAACCACTGAACAACAAATATTAATTCTTCTTTTAATACATAAATCATTTCAGTGACACTTACAACTTTATTGATGCATTTTTAATGAAAAATCTACAATAACAAAAGAAAAAGACAAAGAAGCAGCCAAAATAGCAATCCTCAACACATTAAACAACTTTTTTAATTTTTAGACCATGAACGAAAGGTCTGTTTTAGGAAATGACATCCTCAGTGATTCGCAGTTACAGGTATAATGAAGGTGTATAACAGTTCATGCACTGCTAGTTGGCAGTGTAGTGCAAATATTGCATAACTTGTTGCTGGCTACCAAGTGTTGAATTGAACTTGCGCTTTAAAATTAGCATCTGTTAGTTTTCCAGACATAAGCGCTTTTGAAATTGCAGACCTAAATTAATAACTTACAGTAAGCACTTTAGAAATTGCGGAATTAATTTTTGGACTAGCGCTGCCCACCACTGCTAACAGGCAAAGGCCATTGTCACCCAGGGCTGATGCTTCAAAAGGAGCAAGACATCTGCTGTTTGTCCTTTCTTCTGTTATAATAATAATAATGAATTCAATTTATAACGCGCTTTTCATTAGTGAAAATCTCAAAGTGCTACACACATTGAATGCTACACACATTCATACACCGGTAGCGGCAGACTACCATGCAAGGTGCTTTCCAGTCCTACCGGGAGCAACTCGGGGTTAAGTGTCTTGCCCAAGGACACAACAACACATGGTGTGGGGAACCGGGATTCGAACCGCCAACCTTCCGATCGGGGGACGACTGCCATTACCACTACGCCACGGTGGTGTCCACTGTTGGTGGACCTTTAGTCAGAACCAGAACCCCTCTATCAGTGGAAGAAACTGGCCTGCTCTGTGTGGGATGCAACGTCCACAAGAATCTTATTTTGGCTCCCAGCTCAACGTTCTCCTTCAGACCTGCACCACATCAACCTTCCAGGGCTGCTGCAATCCATTTCACCAAGGTGGGCTCCTCGTCTGTTTGGCCCAGTTTCTCGTGGATGCCCTGTACTGATGCAGACGTACGCCAGCGGTCTTGCTAAAAGGGTGTTTTCAAAACGTAGATCTGAAGGATATGGAGGTTCTCTTTTCACGCCCAAGCTTGGAAACTCTCTGTGGGTCATCAAGGAGGATCCAGACCTACAAAACCAGCCAACGTCTGGCTGTCCCCAGGAGCAGCACTGTGGGAGCTACTGGTCAGGGTTTTACCTTGGCTACAGTTTACGAGACTCCTGTAAACTTTGGTGGCTTTGCTATCAGATGGTTGAATTTTTTTTTTAATGGGCAACTTTATAAACAAAACGCATTAAACATTTTAAAATGTGTGTTCAGCTTCTTATTCTTCATTTTCTGTCGTTGCACCCAGTTTCTGGAATAAGCTACCTCTGGACTTGCGCTCCATCACTCATATAGAGTTTTTTTTAAATCTAATCTTAAAACCTTTTTATTCAGGCAGGCTTTTAATACCTAGTAGTTCTTTGACATTCTTGTTAGGTCTTAATTGTTTTTTTAATTTTTAACTGGCTGTTTTTTATTGTTATTTTTGATTTGTTTTTATTTCTGTATTGTTCAGCACTTCGTGCACCTTCTGGCTGCTGAAAAGAGCTCTATAAATAAAGATTGATTGATTGCCTCTTGGGAAATGACTGTCTTACTAGAACGAAGTGACTGTCCAGAAGCAGCAGCTTCAGATCCTGCACCTGCTCCTTAGTGGATGGTATTTCCCAGTCCCTATACCCAAAGGTTCATCTAGAGCAGGGGTGGGCAAACTTTTTTACCCGTGGGCAACAGAGGGTTCTAAAATTTTACAGAAGGGCCAGACCAGGAGCAGATGGATGGAGTGTTTTGGTAATTCACTTCATTAGATAAAAAACAACATGGGATATGTAGAAAACATGCTTTAATTTCAATAGAAAATTAACAGAAGCATTACAACTAAATATATATTCTAAGTCCCACAGAATTTCTTACTGAAATGACTCTTAAAACACTGAAAATTAAATTAACAAAATACAGCTTTTTAAAATGTACTCAGTTACCATTTTGAAGCATTTAAAGTTTTTATATCCTTCAGGACATTATCATCACTCTCCTCCTGAACATTTCAGAAATGGTTGGAGATGCAGATCATCAGAACAGTGACAGCATGCACACCACTTATGTGCACACCTTAACAGAAATGACATGAAACACGTAAATCCACTTTTTACAGCAGAGGATGTAACTGTTGCATCCTCTGCTGTAAAAAGTGGATTTATGTGTTACATTGTAACACGTAAATGCATTTTTAAGAGCCGAGAAACTTACTTTTGATTTCAGTGGGAACAGTGTTGTTGGTGTCCCTTTTTAACCAGCCCATCAAAGTCTGGAGTCAGTTTTGTTGTGGCGATTCTCAGGATGGATCTGAGGTGTTGGTCAGTCAACTTGGATCTGTGGCTGGCTTTGTTGAAGTTCATGACGCTGAACGTCTGTTCACACACGTAGGTTGAGCCAAACAACGCCAGCATCTTCTGTGCCGTCCTCAAGAGGTTTGGAAACACCGCTTCATTAGGTGACGCATAAAAGTCATTCAGTGTAAGAGACTTGAACTCAGTGGCGGCTCGTGACATTTTCACCAGGGGGGGCTATATATATATATATATATATGTATATATATATATGTATATATATATATATATATATATATATATATATATATATATATATATATATATATATATATATATACAGGTAGTCCCCGACTTACGAGCGAGTTCCGTTCCTCCGAGGCGCTCGTAAAGCGAAAATTCGTAACTTGGAACGGCCGCCACGTGTCTCGTAAGTCCGGAATTTCGCTCGTAAGTTGGAACGGTTTTGCTAGCGCGACTACAAACACTCGTTTTTCATCGAAAAACTGCTTATGAGTGCATAAAAATGATCGGAAACGTGTGTCCACATGTTTAGCTAACGAACTGTGGTGAAAAAACACAGAAAAACTCAGTATTTTTTGCGTTTTTCCAAAAATTTGCCAGCTCGTAAGTCCGGATCCTCGTAAGAGCGCTCGTAAGTCGGGGACTACCTGTATACTGTATTAAGAAATGAAGGGGATAAGGACAAAACAAGAAAAGCACTGCTTATATTTTTACAAAACACTAACATTAAAAGAAAAATACATGTACTGTCCAGTTATTTTAAGAGACCATGAGTGTAACTGGTAACTGAACAGAGTTGCTTCTAGCCTCCTCACTGCTATTGTATTATTCAGTGGTGGGATGTAACTAAGTACAAATATTTTGGTACTGTACTTAAGTATATTTTTCATGTATCTGTACTTTACTTAAGTAGAATTAAATGTGGGTACTTTTACTTTTACTGCACTACATTTTACATGAAGTATCTGTACTTTCTACTACACTACATTTCTATAATGTGTTGAGTTACAAGTTACATTCACGTTGCAACTTTTTGATTTGTCGTTAGTTTGAAAGTAACTGATGTTGAGAGGGGAGTTGGTCCACTGAATCACTGCAAAGTGGACAGGTAACATTAGACCTGCCTTCAAGAAGAGCTGGACCAATGATGTATATTCTTGTGTATAAGTCATTTAGCTGGGAGCACCCACAGCACCACTAACACACACAAAATGGATTCCACCACAAAGATTCATCCAGAAGATACACAACACCCATGGCTTTATTGAAATATTATTGAAAGACTATTGAAATATTATTGAAAGACTATTGAAAGACTGTTCAGTACAGCAGGACAGATTCTCTCTCCCTAAAGAGCCAGACATGGACTCAAAAACTTTGAAAACCAACTTCTTCTGAACTTGAACAAGAAATTCTTGCTGCAATATTAAAATGTGTCAGTTCATGGGATGTTAGGAGACAAGAGATTTCTCCAAATGTCTCGACACTCAGGTCCAAGTTTTGAAAATGTTGTCAGGAAGTTAAAGTATTGTTCATTGTTGATCCATTACAAGATTGACTAGACAATATTTTAACTAGAGTTGATGACAAACGAGTTGAAGTGATCTATTCCTTTGTTAGTTGTGTCTAATGCTCCTTTTTTCAAACAGACAACTTTTACTTAAATGTGTTTACTGCAGTTAAAATGACACATTGGTTTTATTTTGTGTTAAATAAAAACTTTCAAAGGTATAATCATTCCTCTTTCTTATTTTGCTTAATGGTATTTAACTCATCACTGAAATTCTGACACACAGAATCAAAAGTCCAAGTGTGAACTGTGTCACAGAGTAAACACAATAAAAACATGCATTATCTGCAGCATTGTTCATTAAAATGGCTCAACACTATTAATGTATTACAGAAAATATGCATACAGTACGCACACTTAATGGTATTGTAGACCATTGCATTAGTTAATACATTCAGCAAGTACTTTTACTTTAATACTTTAAGTATTTTTTAAAGCAAGTACTTATTTACTTTTACTTAAAGATCCACTGACGTGATTTTTCTACTATTCATCAAATTGCTCAAAATATATATATATTATCATTTAAATATGTTAATTTTTGCAAACAAAATGATA
This sequence comes from Garcialebias charrua, assembly GCA_038048925.1. NCBI lineage: Eukaryota > Metazoa > Chordata > Actinopteri > Cyprinodontiformes > Rivulidae > Garcialebias > Garcialebias charrua. Next base: position 36,163 of record JBBPBX010008361.1, on the reverse strand, counting down.
AATCACTTTAATTTTGCTTTAAAAGTGATTTTGAACTTCAAGCCGTGTTTAATCATGGGAAATCCGTTTACACCTGAACGCACCATCTGTGATGTAATGTGCAGAGTGAGAGGCAGAGGGCTCCAGTCTCTTCAATAGCAGACATTTTAAAACCTGACTAATTTAGCAATCTAGGTGAAGATTTAAGCTATTTGTCTTCATTTTGGGAAGCAGAAAATAGTTTGGGTGATGGAACAAGAAACAGCAGGATCTAATTTAGATCTGATGCCGTATCAGACTTACTTTTATGTGAGCTGCTCATACCGTGACAAGCCAAGAGCTCTGCCTCAACTCTGCACATGACATCACAGATGGTGCGTTCGGGTGTAAACGGATTTCCCATGATTAAACACAGCTTGAAGTTCAAAATCACTTTTAAAGCAAAATTAAAGTGATTTATCATTTTGTTTGCAAAAACTAACATATTTAAATGATAATATATATATATTTTGAGCAATTTGATGAATAGTAGAAAAATCATGTCAGTGGATCTTTAAGTAAAAATATTAATATGGTGCTTCTACTTTTACTAGAGTACATTTTTGTCTGTTTATTTGTACTTTTACTTAAGTACAGTGTTTGAGTACTTTCTCCACCACTGGTATTATTACAGTATTTGGGTACCGTAGTATGTGGGTTGTGCGGTGGCGACTCCACTTCTCAGAAACATCCAGGCTGGACCAGAGGATCCCCTCATCATCACCTCCTGCCATGTCCTCCTGTACAGTGGAAGAAAAATGTTTAAGGGCTGCTACAAACAGGTTCATAAAACCATCTTTGTTGGTAAATGCAAATGCTTATTGTCAATTACCATGTGACGTGTGCTGCTGACCACTTGACCAGGTCACCCTTGTAAAAGAGATCTCCATCTCAACGGACTCTACCTGGAAAAATAAAGGTGATTGATTGATATAGCAGACATCTGGTGAATATAAAAGTTTATATTGTCTGATATTTAACAGGTTTGACTTCAGCTCAACTTTTGTACACAAGCTTGAGTTAAAAACATGAACATCTGATAATCATAACATTAACACATGAACATCTGATATTCATAATATTAACACAACACATGAACATCTGATAATCATTATATTAACACACGAACATCTGATAATCAAAATATTAATACATAAACACCTGATAATCATAATATTAAACACATAACGTTTAGAAAACACTTTTGTAACATCTAGTTGAGAGCCATATCAGTCATGAATAGTAATAAGCATTAGATAAAGAAACACCACAACGTTCATAAGCACAGCTACCCTTACGAAACAAAAATATATTGGAATATATTGTAAAATATATTGGAATATATTGTAAAATATATTCCAATATATTATAATATATATATTATATATTATAATATATTCCAATATATTATAATTCCAATATATTATACAATATATTCCATTATATAGAAATGTTATGATATATTTTCAAATATACACAAAGACATGTACACAATATATGTGAATATATATTGTGTATATATGGATACAAAAACGACCCACATATCTGCATAGTTTTCCCACTGTAGCTGACTTTATTTTTTAAGTTAGCAGGTTTACAGAAACAAAAGTCATTGATGAATTTTGCAATGTCCCTAAAGGTAAGGAACTAAAAACTTTTTTGACAAAGATAATTGAAAAAAAAAAATACAGAAAAAATGAATCATAGAACATTATAACTTCAATTTCAATACAAAATTTCATGAAGGGCATCAGTAAAGGTAACAGCCCTAAATTGCTTTGAGATAGTGAAAAAACCCTCAAAAAGAATGTTGCAAAATAGAAATGAAGTAAATACCAATCACATTGGTGTAACTGCTACAAAATGTACATATATGCTGCCAATAATTGGGCAACTTACTATCTCATACTATGCTACTATGATTCTCTTTATGTACTGGTGAAGATCACTCAACGCTGCCCCACGAAGGCTTTGTTTGGCCTATTATCTAATTAATTCCACTAGGAATTCTTTGACCTCTTTGAGGCATTCAAACCACTAATATAGCATCAAAGTTTCAGTTTATCACAGCCAGGTGATCATGAAGTATGGAAAAAATGAGACATTACATGAGAGAATGAAGAAATACAGTAAAAATAACTTTGTCAAACTTGGGAGAAAACTGCACATTTTAAACCCTTCATCCCAATATATGTACACTGTATGGATGATTTTAGGGTACAATTTCAGAAGATGGACATTGAGGCAAGAAAAACTTTTATAAAATCAATGTAATTTGAAGGTAATATTCAAATGAAGTGGTTGAGTGACTTTCGTTAGGTATTCTTGAGGAAAAAATACTTAAAGGAAGATTTGTGCAGTTAATGTTTTTAATAACTAACATTTATATTTATAATGTCTAACATATATAAATATCTTGAACACACACACACACACACACACACACACACACACACACACACACACACACACACACACACACACGTACAGGCCCAAAAGAGCAGAGCCAGTGCTTGTAAGGCGCATGCTCACACTGGCCTCCTTGCTGAAGCAGGAGATTGCACATTCCACAAACAGATAAAGAGAACACTTTGTTACAGACAAAACAGAGCTATTAAACTTTTATGAATTTATACCAATCAAACATATAAGAAATGTGATGTGATCTTTGTGAATCTTTCACACGAACAGGCCTCTCACCAGACAGAGTCCACAGCAGGCCTCACACCCACGCACACACGCGTACACGCATACACACACACACACATTCAAGGCAGGAGCAAGACAGCTAGGCCTCTTCTTAGCAGTTCACACAGCTGCAGAAGAGAGTTACTGTGTTTCTCTGTGTGCATGTTTATGTCTTGATAAGAAACCTCAGATGTCTGTAACAACGCTTTGCTCCTGAATGTTTAGTGTGGATCCTGTTATAATTCTGATTACTTTGTTAAAATAATTTTTGTTACTTTTTTAAACAGGCCTTGAAGCAAGAAGCAAAAACTCCCTTCCACAGTGTCACATACGCACTCAAGCAGGTCTCTCTCTGAGCAAAAAGTGGGTCAAATAAGATAACGCATGCAGACTTCTCAGCAGGGAGCAGCTGCAGATTTGAGCTGGTATTTGCTGTAAAAAAGGTTTAGAGCTTTTAACAAAGTAATAAATCTATTATCTAAAACAAAAATAATCAGACATGCAATGGTTATGTGGAATGTGTATTCTATAATTAATAATAATAATAATAATTAATTCAATTTATAACGCACTTTTCATTACTGAAAATCTCAAAGTGCTACACATATATTGAATGCTACACACATTCATAAACCAGTGGCGGCAGACTACCATGCAAGGTGCTTTCCAGTCCTACCGGGAGCATCCATCCATCCATCCATTTTCTTCCGCTTATCCGGGGTCGGGTCGCGGGGGTAGCAGCCTAAGTAGGGAGGCCCAGACTTCCCTCTCCCCAGCCACTTGGAGCAGCTCCTCTGGGGGAATCCCAAGGCGTTCCCAGGCCAGCCGAGAAACATAGTCCCTCCAGCGTATCCTGGGTCTTCCTCTGGGTCTCCTCCCGGTGGGACATGCCCGGAACACCTCACCAGGGAGGCGTCCAGGAGGCATCCTAACCAGATGCCCGAGCCACCTCAACTGGCTCCTCTCGATGTGGAGAAGCAGCGGCTCTACTCCGAGTCCCTCCCGGATGACTGAGCTTCTCACCCTATCTCTAAGGGAGAGTCCAGCCACCCTGCGGAGAAAACTCATTTCAGCCGCTTGTATCCGAGATCTTGTTCTTTCGGTCATAACCCAAAGCTCATGACCATAGATGAGGGTGGGAACGTAGATCGATCGGTAAATTGAGAGCTTTGCCTTTTGACTCAGCTCTCTCTTCACCACGACAGACCGGTACAGCGCCCGCTTCACTGCGGACGCTGCACCTATCCGCCTATCGATCTCACGCTCCAGTTTTCCCTCATTCGTGAACAAGATCCCGAGATACTTAAACTCCTCCACTTGGGTAAGGACCTCCTCCCCGACCCGGAGAGGGCACGCTACCCTTTTCCGGCTCAAGACCATGGCCTCGGATTTGGAGGAACTGATCCTCATCCCGGCCGCATCACATTCAGCTGCAAACCGCTCCAGCGAAAGCTGTAGATCACGAGCTGATGAAGCCAATAGGACCACATCATCTGCAAAAAACAGAGAAGCGATTCTAAGGCCACCAAAACGGATCCTCTCAACACCTTGGCTGCGCCTAGAAATTCTGTCCATAAAAGTTATAAACAGAATCGGTGACAAAGGGCAACCTTGGCGGAGTCCAACTCTCACCGGAAACGAGCCTGACTTACTGCCGGCAATGCGGACCAAGCTCTGACACCGGTCGTACAGGGACCTAACAGCCCATATCAATGGGCCTGGTACCCCATACTCCCGGAGTACCCGCCACAGAACCCCCCGAGGGACGCGGTCGAATGCCTTTTCCAAGTCTACAAAGCACATGTAAACTGGTTGGGCAAACTCCCACGCACCCTCCAGGACCCTGTTGAGGGTGTAGAGCTGGTCTAGTGTTCCACGACCAGGACGAAAACCACACTGCTCCTCCTGAATCCGAGGTTCGACTATCCGACGGATAGTTCCACCCTAAATTTATATTAAAATAATACGGATACTACCGGGAGCAACTCAGGGTTAAGTGTCTTGCCCAAGGACACAACGACACATGGTGCGGGTCCCGGGAGTCGAACTGCCAACTTTCCGATCGGGAGACGACTGCCCTTACCACTACACCACGGCCGCCCAAAAACACCCTTTAATTAACTGGAGATATATGACTGAATATTATGAGTAAATGTATGTTAAATATATGTTTTGTTAGATTCACAGCAAACCAGAGGTTCTCCACTGCTGGGTGTTGAATCAAAGTGTTTTTGAATTAGCTAAGAGGTGTTTTTTTTTCACGGTCTGGGTAACTAGTTAAAAGGTGAGCATGGGTGTTGGAGCACTGAATAGCTGTCGGAAGTCATGATCTCATCAGCTACTAACTATGGATTTAGGAAATTATGTCACCAAACTCTGTCCGGAGGGTGGACAGAGGTGTGGACATTTTCACCAGCTGACCAATGAAGCCCTAACAAAGTGATGTAATTATCTGAGGAAGGGAACTGAAGCCCCCTCTCTTGGCTATAAAAAGCTGTGGAAGAGAAGAGAATTTGGCTGAGTTTCTGATTTTTGAAGACTTTTTGTGGATTATGGACTGAACTCTCTGGGGCTTAAACAGAAGAACTTGGATTATCTGAAAAAGAGCTTCCTTTGATCAACAGAGGAGTACATTTTGCCTCAGCCCAGATATTTCTATTTTTCTTCAAATTTGGACTGGTTCCAGAGATGGAATAATTTTTCTATTCTTTGGGAAATCCCTTGTGGCACTTTCTGACTAAGGCCCTGTTTACATGGACACTGTGGGGGGGAAACGGAACTTTTGGGTATGTTAATTACATGAAAAGTTTTGCGTTGACACGGATCTGCTCGAATCTCCCCCCTCCCTCATGCCCTCCCCCCTTCACCCACTGGACATGCGTGCTGCTGAACCTTCACCCACTGCGCATGCGTGCTGCCTCACTCTGCTGGCAGTCTGCTACTTTCTTTTGTGCTAAAAGTTGAGCTAACAACAAGTTAACAACAAGTTAAAGCTGGATTTTGGATAAGAGTCGACAGATTTGACACCAAGCGGGACTGCTTCATCTAACAAGCTGCACACCAGACACTGAGTGGACTGTGGATCAGAACCGAGTGACGATGACGATGTCGGACTTTCCTCCGTGATAAACAGCTGACTTACAGCAGGTAAATCAACGTTCTTAATATAATGTTTGCTTGTGTTTACTTTGATCACACAACAAAAGAGTTTTTATTTATTTATTTATTTCTGCCAGGTGGAGAAGCTGTCGTTCCAACAAACAGGCAGACCGGTTCTGATGGGGTCCAGATGAAAACACGACAAGAGTCCAGTTCATTAGCGTAGTTACAGTTCGGTTCACGTGTTTTAATAGTGTATTTAGTTTAATTCTCAGTGTTTGTGTTACATAAAGTTTGTGGTGCTGAATAAATAAATAAATAAAAAATAAACCTGGTGTCTTCATTTTCACAGCACGTTACGCACTGTTTAAAAAATGTAACGAGTCCAGATAGATACTGTAGTTCAGATAAATTTACATCTCCCATGCCAACATAAATACTGTTTATTATTGTTAAACTGTTATATTTTGCAGCGTGACACGTGAAATGTCTGCATGCCCACTGTCCGCGCGTGCGAGCTGCGCGTATGTGGTTGACACAAAAGATCAGCAGGAGATGTTTACATTATCAATGGGGGGTCTGCGAAAAAGTTCCACCCTGAGAGCTGGATCAGAAAAGTATCGGATGCAAAGAGGGGGGCTAGTGAACTCGTGTCAACGATAAGCAAAGACGCAAAGAGAAAGTAGCGGTTCCACTCAAAATACGTGCCATGTAAACAAGGCCTAAAAGGTAGAAAAATGTTCCGGTTCTTATCCAAGACTAAATTTATATTAAAATAATTATAAACAGCATAGCCTACTAGAGATGTACCGATCCGGTACCAGTATCGGTATCGGTATCCGATACCAGCACTATTTAAAGAGCAACTAAACACAGGCTGAGAAGGTACCTCCTCCCCCTAAGCAGATTCAAAATCACAATCAAAATGGGCGTGTCGAGAGACAAGGAGGGGTGGAGGTAGAGTTGTGCTTTTGTTCACGCCTCCACCAACAACAACCTAAAACAAATTAAACCTCTAGCCAACAACATACACCAAGCAACAACAAAGGATAAACATGTAGATGTATTTATCTATTCCACTCATTCCATCCAAAACCAAAGGCTTAAAAAAAGGGAAAAAAAATAAAAATAAAACCGCTTGTCAGGAGTGAAATGTGGCACTTCCATATAAGGTATGAATGCTGCAGGACCTTCTCATCTCTGCAGGGGATTGGCTCTGCTTGAACCACCTTTGTGATGTCAGAGTGTACAAGACACGTCAGAGTGAACGTCCTTGACCAATAAGAAAATTAAGGTGCAATTCCTTCTCTTCAACCCCATAGGGGTCACCGTAAACACGTATTTAGACCGGGGTTTAGTTGCTCTTTAAGTATCGGATATTGGATCCAGCCTGCCGATACTTTTCCAATCTAGCTTCAAAGAGCACTTCTGTTCAATCCATTCTGTGACTGCTTTGACAATGTGTGAGTTTAACATAATGAAGACACTCTTAAGCCTTACAAAAGGGAACCCACTAACAGCACACAGGACAAGAGGCTTGTATACCACATACATGTCCTCCTTACTCATGGTGCAACTGAAAAAACTAAAAAAGCGCTAAGCATGATGGGAAAGACAACACAGCCACTCTCCTTAACCACTAAGAGAGTGTATTTTGTTGTCTTTCCCATTATAACCAATAGTTATAACCAATAGTTTGTCCAGCTAAAGCTGAAAAAACTAAAAAAGCGCTAAGCATGATGGGAAAGACATGGGAAAGACAACACACTCCCCTTAACCACTAAGAGAGTGTATTTTGTTGTCTTTCCCATGATGCTTAGCGTTTTTTTAGTTTTCCAGCTTTGGCAGTGAGCCATGAGCTACTGTTGTTTTTAGTTTTCCAGGTTTTGGAGAAAAACTAAAAAAACGCTAAGCATTATGGGAAATTCAACAAAATACACTCTCTTAGTGGTTAAGGGGAGTGGCTGAGTTGTCTTTCCCATCATGCTTAGCGCTTTTTTAGTTTTTTTTTAGCTGCACCATGAGTAAGAAGGACATGTGTGTGGTATAATTGCCTACTGTCCTGTGTGCTGTTAAAGACAGTGGGTTCCTTATTGTAAGGCTTCAGAGTGTCTACATTGGGCTTATGCCACACAGTGTTAAAATGAATAGTTTGGGTACAAAAGTTTCATTATACAGAGTCACATACCTGAACAGTATCGGATCGGAAAAGTATCGGTATCGGTTGATACTCACTTACTAAGTATCGGTATCGGATCGGAAGTGAGAAATGTGGATCAGTGCATCCCTATAGCTCTGCATGAAGATTGAAAATCAGTTACAAGTTCAGCTTTGTTGATAAAAAATTAAAGGAATTTTGGGAGAAGCTCTGAGCGCCGAAGGTTCACCACGGAGAGTTGTTTATTTTAGTGGGAACACGGTGTACTTTCTTATCTTACCTGCTTCGAAAGGATTTTCATCAGCACCACAGAACAAAAGATGGACTAAACATCATTTGAAGAATTACTATTTTTCCTGAATGGAATATCAGGACTTTTTGTGGAATAAACAACACTTTTTGATGGAATTATAATACCTTGAAGGATTTATTATCACTTTTTGATTGGAAACAACACTCTGGTGGAATAAACGAGGCATCTTGTGGAATAATAATTTTATTTGCACTTCTTTTTATTTTTTGAAAATTATTTTTCATTTTTCTTTTCTGATTGGATTATACAAAATTCTTGTTTTATAACACTCTTGTGGAACAAGCAACATTTTTGGAAATTGCTATTTTGATTGAATTAAGCTTTTTGAATTACTAATTTGATGGATTAAGCTTTTTAAATTACTATTTCGATTGGATTAAGCTTTTGAAGAGTCTGCTCCTTTTTGCTATATAACTTACATGAAATTACATTTCAATCTATTGGAGTGCAAACTTCTGACTGGAACATAACAGGATTACCTGGTGGGTTTCCTATGGGATTATAACAAATATTTTTTCAATCTATTGGAGTGCAAACTTCTGACTAGATCACAACAAAACTACCTAGGTGGAATTAAAAACACAAGATTTTCCTGGTGGAATTAAAAACACAAGATTTTCCTGGTGGACTTAAAAACACAAGATTTTCCTAGTGGAATTAAAAACAAGATTTCCAGGTGGAATTAAAAACACAAGATTTTCCTGGTGGAATTAAAAACACAAGATTTTCCTGGTGGAATTAAAAACAGGATTTTCCTGGTGGAATTAAAAACAGGATTTTCTTGGTGGAATTAAAAACACAAGATTTTCCTGGTGGAATTAAAAACACAAGATTTTCCTGGTGGAATTAAAAACACAAGATTTTCCTGGTGGAATTAAAAACACAAGATTTTCCTGGTGGAATTAAAAACACAAGCTTTTTCTGGTGGATTATAACAAGTTCTTTCTGATGGAAGTAGAACACTTATTGTAGAGTAAACCAATATTTTTGAAGATTATACAAGTTATTGATTGGATTACAACTCAACTCAATAGACCTTTTACCAGTTGACGTCATCGCGCATGCGCACTCGCTTTTTTCGAGACTCAACCGGAAGCAAGGGCACGCAACTGGAGTGTTGTCAGTACTGGCAACGGTCGCGGTGGAGAAATAAGACTTTTATTGTGTTTATAATTGTTTCAGGCAACTTCAACGAGTAAAAGAAGAAGGTGAGACTTGTTCGTTTTACAACGTCCCTCTGGGAAAGTCGAGTAGAGCGACTAAAAGAAGGAAGATGTGGAGCAAACCAGTACCACCGCCGGCCGGTACAGGCAGGATTTCACCCCGGCACGAAGCATCAACGTGTGTGCGTTTTTTATCTGGCATGGACATTAATGATCCAAGCTCCGTGGATTACGTTCCTACATTACATCTTGGATATGGGAAACAGACAAGGCGGAGAATGATCTCCCGCAGCGGAATGCTACTGGACAGCTGCTAAGCTAGCAGCAGCTAGCTAGTTCGACGAGACCGCGTTGTTCTTCGGTCCGCTGCGTGTGTTGGGGTTTCTGCCTGTTTCGACCTGCGACATGCAAGGAGATTCTTCCTTCGGCCCCACTGAAGAGCAGGTGAGTGGAATGTCAAAACGTTTGATAAGCCAACCGTTAACCGAATCTTCTAAAATCATTAAGCTACCAGTAAATGCATGATTTTTTGAGCCGGGACTTAGTGGCTCCTGGCTGGGTGAAGGTTCAGGCAGCCCCGCCGCGCGCACGGTTCATCTGTAGCCAGGACTTAGTGGCTCCTGGCTGGGTCCAGCCGGTTCTGGACCTCCAGGGCGCACTGGATCAGGTGTAGCCGGGACTTAGTGGCTCCTGCCTGGGTGAAGGTTCAGGCAGCCCCGCCGCGCGCACGGTTCATCTGTAGCCAGGACTTAGTGGCTCCTGGCTGGGTCCAGCCGGTTCTGGACCTCCAGGGCGCACGTGGATCAGGTGTAGCCGGGACTTTGTGGCTCCTGCCTGGGTGAAGGTTCAGGCAGCCCCGCCGTGCGCAGGGTTCATCTATAGCCAGGACTTAGTGGCTCCTGGCTGGGTCCAGACGGTTCTGGACCTCCAAGGCGCACGTGGATCAGGTGTAGCCGGGACTTAGTGGCTCCTGCCTGGGTGAAGGTTCAGGCAGCCCCGCCACGCGCACGGTTCATCTGTAGCCAGGACTTAGTGGCTCCTGGCTGGGTCCAGCCGGTTCTGGACCTCCAGGGCGCACGTGGATCAGGTGTAGCCGGGACTTTGTGGCTCCTGCCTGGGTGAAGGTTCAGGCAGCCCCGCCGTGCGCACGGTTCATATGTAGCCAAAAAAGCAACCTGTAGACAATGTGTATGGGCGTGTGGTTTCCTCCTCTCGTGTCCGTGGCACAATGTTCAAGCATTTTGACCAGCGGTTGTTCACTATTTTAAGAAAACAAGCTTCTAAATTACAACTCGCTATCATTACGAAGCTCCTCGGCCCCTTCCCGAGCCCCTGCATCCGGTTAGGGCTTTTTGCCGTCCAATCAGAACGCTCGTTTCAGGCGAGCTTTGCGTGATGACGTCAACTGGTAAAAGGTCTATTACAACTCAAACACCTTAAAGCCCAGCTTGTGGAAGACACCTTTGGTGAGCTGTTGAATCATTTAACTCTCTGAAATGCCAATCATGTATCTGATTTGTTAACCTATAGTAGAATTGCTTAAGCTGTTCCCCTGCAAATATTAATTAAAGAAACATAAAACGTACAAATCTGGATTTTCATTGACTCATCTGATATTCAAAGATGGGAAACTTGGTTCAAGAATAACAACGGTTAAGTGAGAGGTTTTGAACGGTTTCATTAGCTTACAGAGTAAAACAACCCCCCGGGATCTTATTTTTCCTAGATCCTAAAGCTAACCAGATTGGAAACAATTGCATTCTACAAGAGGTAAGCTGTCGTTAATGTACGTTTCTCCGTGAGGTACGATCTGACTCCATTCTGCTAAGTCAGGCTATCTACAGAGTGAAAACGAGGGTGTGACGTGCAAATGCTAGACAGTGAACAGTCTGGGTGAATTACTTCGACTCAGCCTTAATCCTAACTGATCTGGAGACATATCAGGTAATACTCGTGTGCTAGGATTAGTTAAGGACCCGTTACTGGAGTAGAATGGTGTGAAGACTTGTTGCAAGGTCCTGTGGCTACCTCACTCATGTAGAACGACACCTTATCACAATATGCTAATTTTTTTATAAGGACCTGTATTTTCCCTTAAAATGATACATTCTCTCAGTTTAAACTTTTGATCTGTGATTTGTTTTTTCTGAATAAAATATTAGATGTTAGCACCTCCACATCATTCATTCAGTTTTTATTCACAATTTGTTTAGTGTCCCAACTTTTTTGGAATCCGGTTTGAATTAATACTTCAATTTTTATTTCACTGATTTGATATACTACTGGTTTCCAGTTGATGTTCATCTATGACCATCTATCTCTGTTTCACATATAATTAAACTTAATCTGGCAAACTTCGAACATATAAGACCTTCTCTGACAACATAACCAGCAAAGGCTTACATGCATGCCATGATCTTCAGCCACATCGCCTATGTTATAATACATGGTCTCACACTTCAGGAGGTCATCATAAAGCCCCAAGTCTCTTTTAAAGAAAACACTGAATTTTTGACAAAAAGCTTATACAGAATCATTATTGTAACATCATAAATAAGTACAATATTTTAGATTTTAATGGTTATCAGAATTTTATGGAGGCTTGCCTGATTTTTAAAGTTTGAAATGGACTTGCTCCTCCTTTAATATATTTTATAAGTAAAAAAAAAAAAAGTACAGTAAACACAAGAGCACTGACCAGAGGAGATTGTGATGTACAGCGTTTGGCCAAATGGTGGTGTCCATCAGAGGCATGCAGTCATGAAACACACTGCCAGTTTCCATCAGGAACTGCGGCACCTACTCTGGCTTTAAAAACTCGTTGAAACTTTGGCTGAAAACTAATCAGAAGTGCACTCGTGTGTAGATTACTTTTCTTATGGCATCATATCTTTATTGTAATTTTATGTTGTGTTATGTGCTATATACTGTAGGTGATGTTTGTATTATTCCTTGCTCTTTTGTTTTGTGGGATGTTTCTTGTTCTTACCTGCCTTAGGACAACGGATGAAAATTAGCTATTGTACTAACTTTGGCATATTTACATTGATGCTTACTGCTGTCATGTTGATTAATATGCATTATCCTAATTTAAATAAAAGAAATAAATAATCATCCTGTTTTTTGAACTTCCAAGGATTTCTTCAAACTGAGACCTGCACAGAATCCTCTTGTTGGCATCAGAGGCTTTCAGGGTCTGAGTTAATGCAGCATCATAGAAGTAATGAATCTTTGTTCTTTTATATGTTGTGAAAAATTAAAAACACATTTTTAAGAACTAAAACAATGATTGAACCTGTTGTGGAAAACTAAATGCTGCAAATCAGAACTCTGATTAGAACCTTCTACATGAAAGATTCAGGGGAGCCAGTGGTGGAGAAAGTACCGGTACTCAAACATTGTACTTAAGTAAAAGTACAAATAAACAGATAAAAATGTACTCTAGTAAAAGTAGGAGTACCATATTAATGTTCTTACTTAAGTAAAAGTAAATAAGTACTTGTTTTTAAAAATACTTAAAGCATTAAAGTAAATGTACTTGCTGAATGTATTACCTAATGCAATGGTCTACAATATCATTAAGTGTGCGTACTGTATGTATATTTTCTGGAATACATTAATAGTGGTCATTTTAATGAACATTGCTGCCGATAATACATGTTTTTATTGTGTTTACTCTGTGACACAGTTCACACTTGGTCTTGTGATTCTGTGCAGAAGAACTTCAGGGATAACATGCAGACTTAAATTTTATTACGCAAAATAAGAAAGAGGAATTATTATAACTTTGAAAGTTTTTATTTAACACAAACCAATGTGTCATTTTAACTGCAATAAACATTTAAATAAAAGTTGTCTGAAAAAAGGAGCATTAGACCTAACAAAGGAATATCTGATTATTTCAACTCCAGTTTGTCACCATCTCTAGTTAAAATATGGTCTAAACCTTGTAATGTGTCAATAGTGAACAATATTTTAACTTCCTGACACCATTTTCAAAACTTGGAGCTGAAACTTTTTTTTTCCTGAGCTCTGGTCGAAGCGGCAGCTTCTCTCCTTTCCTCCCCAACTTTCCTCATCCTGCGTGGCTCTTTTGTCTTGTCAGCAGTTCCTCGGCACTCATCTCTCGAATGCAAATTGATTATGGATTCGATATTATGGATGATCAACTCTATTGACAAGATTTTTTTTCCACAAAGCAAAAGGTCTGGGAGAGCCAGCTTGCCAGTCACAGATAAATTTCAGCGGATACGTGATGGGTTCCTGGGCATGTGGAAGGTCATGTGTCTGCCAGTCCTGTCTGTGGAGGATGCTTACATAATTGGATTTATGATGACAGCAGCTTTTACTGATCGGCACAGTGAAACACTGTCCTATCGGAAAAGAAGGCTCCGAGGCAGAGTGAAAGTTTGATCTGTGCAGTGATCTCAATAAATCAGCTGCTTTACGAGCTTTGGGACTCGTCAGCAAAGGGGGAATCTACCTGGATGGGGATTCACTGCATGATTTCAGTGGAAGGTCTAAAACATATTGGATTTGGATCATCCAGAAAGAGACACTTAAGGCTACAGGGAAAGTAAGCTGTCTGCCTGAAGTAAAAATAAACATGCTTATCTCAAATCCGACTCCACAAAAGCCTTGGAAGGGCTGGCTATCAAATTTCTCCTGGGACATGAGCAACTGAGGAAAACAACTGCAATCTATTGCATACCACCCTCGCCCCCCTCCCCCCACCCCGGATAACTCTCTGTGAGCACCTATCAGAAAATGGTGGCTGGTAACATCAACAGAACTGTGGCTGATCCGAACAAGGCTTATACCATACCTTACATACCAATTTATTTATAAAGCACTTTAAACAGGAACAAGTCCACACCAAAGTGCTGAACAAACAAACAAGCAACAGGCAACACAGACAATGAAGTACAACACGAAAAACCTAAAAACACTGCAGATCAAAAATAAAACGATCAAACACCAATCAGCGGGTGTTGAAAGCAACAGAATAGTAGTGAGTTTTTAACTGGGATTTATGGACTAATTTCACTGCTTAGACCTAAAATGCAAATGTGATTTGTCTTAAATGTGCTTGTTGGTAGTTTTTTTTATGTCTCATATCATGTCCTAATAGACAAGATTTGAAAGATCTTTTTGTAATACCACTATTTACCAGTGGCAGCTCCTGAAATGTCCACCAGGGTGTGCTATTTCTCAAAAATGAAAAAAAAAAAAATCCAAGTTCAAATTTAGTGTTTTTTTAATCAAATGCAGATTAATACAAGGTCAACAGAACAATTAAATGCTCAGAATGAGAATAACCAATTTGACTCACTAAAACAACAAAGAACAAACAAAAAATATATAAATAAATAAATTATATATAAATTATAGAAAGGAAAATAAGTGAGATTAAAACATTTCTGCATTTCTACTTGCAAGAAAGAGGCTTTGCTTTCATTCTCCAGATCAATACAGTGTTAAGAAATAGTAAAACACCACCAGTGACATTTAGTATATAAAATTATTAATGTTTGATCATTTTTATAAGCAAATTAAAATAAATGTAGCCATCAGAGTCCAGTAAAACACCACCAGTGACATTTACTGGTAATTCCAATAAATGTCAAGTCACTCAATCAAGTGTAAAATAGACAATTTATTTGTGGATAACTGTAGCCCTTCTATTCCCAATCATTAAACCAGAACTACTCCTATATTCCACAAGCCCAAAGAAGAAGGCTTGTGGCTATAAGCTACATCTGGTGTCACCTAGGTGGGTGGCTAAATAAGGACAAAGAAAACAAAAAATAAAGTGGTTGGCCCCACCCTTACAAGACACACTCCCAGATATTTTGTTCTATAGGCCATGCAAGGCCCAGGCAGACCACCAAAACCAATTAATTAAACTAAACTCAAAAAGGACAGCAGGAAACAGTACATCTGAAACTATGAAGACAAACTTCAATTAATATTGACAGTTCCATATACAATTCATTTCAATAGTCATTAAAATACACAATATAAAAAACTATACCTGACACGTCGTCACACCCACGTGCAGCTGGATGTAGAACAAACCTTAAAATCTTGTGTGTGATCACACTACAACATCCAAACAACACATTAGGAGAGATACCTGCATTGAGTTTTGTAAAACCACCAGATCATGATAAATAATGTGATTTCTTACCACACACCCCAACAGCAGGAGCACAATCAGAGCTCTGACAAACATTTCTGAAAGGCCACACCTACTCCTTTATCTGCTTCCCTTTCAATCAGTGATGTAGGTGCACCAACAGGTGCCACTGGTTACAGTATATACAATTTTTAATGTTTGATAATTTTTTTATAAGCAAATTAAAATCAGAGTCCAATACTGTACAATAACCTGGAAGCTAGCGCTGGCAACCTAACTCCACAAACAAACAAAGAAAAAACAAACTCACCAGTTCCCACTTGCAGAGACATATCAGTCAGGAATGGTAATATAATAATATAAGCATTAGATAAAGGCTAGCATTAGCATGCTAGCTCCAAAGCAAACTCATCAGTTGCCACTTTTAGAATAAACAGTCAGCTGAAGACTTTTTTCATAAAGAGCCATCTAAAAGTTGAGAGACATATCAGTCAGAAATGGCAAATAGGCATTAGATAAAGGGCTTTCAATTATTTAAAACTTACCTGAGACAGCCTGCTTGAGTCACTGACTGCACGGCACATTTCCAAGACAAAGAAAAAAAGACCGGAAGTACATGATGTAGGTAGAGCTCATGTTGGAGGTGTCCAGGGCGGTGAAAACTGTGCCCAGCATCTTCCCATTGTTTTGTAACATTGTGGAATAACTGCGCATGCGCCATTATTAACAAAAGTCTATGGCTAAGATCAATGTGGCCCCAGGACAGGAAATACATCACCAATCAGAAAACGTTTATTGAAACAAACAATATAACTCATCATTACTCCTAAAATATTTATCCTACACAACTAAAAACATATATGCATATATTTTGAAATATTTTTATTTTATTATTTCATTTTTATTATTATTTTTCAAGTCTTCAATGTAAAATGGTCCAGAAGTCCCCCTGCTATTTACCCTCATGGGTTTTTCCTTTTTCATATCTAAGATTATCATTCTGATAAGGGATGAGATGGCCGCGCTGACAATAACAGCTACAGCTTCACACACGTAGTCCTCCTTCAGGATGACTGTGCGTACATGTTCACGTTGTACCTGGTGCAATGTCATTAAAGATATTCTGATTCTGAGTATTGAGCCATTTGGAGATATCTCTTGTCTCCTGTCCTAACATATTTTAATTTTGCAGCAAGAATATATTGTTCAAGTTCAGAAGAAGTTGATTTTCAAAGTTTTTTGAGTCCAGTCTGGCTCGTTTGGGAGAGAGAATTTGTGCTGCTGTACTGAACAGTCTTTCAATAGTCTTTCAATAATATTTCTATAATCTTTCAATAAGGCCATGGGTGTTGTGTATCTTCTGGGTGAATCTCTGTGGTAGAATCCATTTTGGGCGTGTTAGTGGTGCTGTGGGTGCTCCCAGCTCAATGACATTTATAGGATACATGTTTATGTCATTGGTCCAGCTCTTCTTGAAGGTGGGTCTAACGTTACCTGCCCACTTTGCAGTGATTCAGTGGACCAACTCCACTCTCTACATCAGTTACTTTCGACTAACGACAAATCAAAAAGCTGCAACGTGAATGTAACTTGTAACTCAACACATTACAGAAATGTAGTGTAGTAGAAAGTACAGATACTTCTTGTAAAATGTAGTACTGTAGAGTAAAAGTAAAAGTACCCACATTTAATTCGACTTAAGTAAAGTACAGATACATGAAAAATGTACTTAAGTACAGTAACAAAGTATTTGTACTTAGTTACAGCCCACCACTGGCGGCCGATGATCCGGTAATCCAGCCAGAGCTCAACAGGACTTTTAAAATCTGTTTCAACTGGCCAACAACAAGCCCTGAGTAGGACGCACACAAGGCCGTACATGTCCCGCTCAGGTCTCATCGTTGGCCAGTTGAAAGAGATGAACAAAGTCCTGATGGGCTCCAGACGGAGCGCAGTACCTTCGGCCATGCAGAACATTTTGGGGACATTGTCCCATAGGTGTAGCCAGGATTTTATGAGGGGCGGTTCGTTTGAAGAAAAAGTGGACCTGTATGACTACTCTGATTGGTTGGACGTGTCGTTCAGACGACGCGTTCACGGACCTAAAGTTTGGTCTGATTTTTGCATTCGAACTGACTTTTTAATCGCTCTAAAACACTTGTAAATATCTCAAAACACCGCGTTTAAACAGTTTCTGACGATATTTCATGCATAGAAATGAACAAGCCAGGCAATCTGTCAGAATTGTTTTACAAAACCGACTTTGAACGACCAATTACCGCGCATCACGTGATCTCTTTCAACCAATCACAGCACGATAAGTACATGTACGGCTTTTAAAGATGGAGGTTAGCTAGTTGTTAGCTTAACTTTTCGGACTCTTTACAACTGAATAAAAATGCTCCTAAACATTGGAATTATGGCGAAACAAATTCGGACAGAGCCACTGAGCCACGCTCAGTAAGAACAAGAATTTACTGATGAAACCAAGCCTCGTCCAGAGCCGAGCCAAACCTTATCAGAACCGGGCCTACAGAACCGTCAGAACCATAGCAGATAACAAGTTTCAGAGCAGGATAATGTGTTCTATTTCTGTCTAAAATGTAGAATACACACAAGATCTTTGCAGATGTAAAAACAGCTTTTAAAATGACTCGGAGGTCATTTAACAATGAGATTACACTTCCAGTTTGTGGACTTCATAGGCAAAGTGGGCGGTTCGTTCGAACCCACCGAACCCCCCCTGGCTACGCGCATGCTGTGCAGATGCCCTTTCATTTGTATTGTGTTTTGACTTGGTAGAAAGTTGATAAAAACAAACAATTTACACATACACTGTATGAGATAATCGTTATGTTTATGCACACAGAAGCTGTCGGTACGAAGTGTCCAAGGACGGACTTACTATACCATGACTGGCCGGAAGCTGACCGGTCAGATAGCTGAGAGTTTTATCATCGCTGACTGGACTGAGGTTTTGGCTGGGTCATACAGGTACATACATACTGTACACACAACCTCCCCACCACCAACAACACCAACACCAAAGCTTGAGCAGACAGAGTAAAACCTTGTATTACACACAGTCTGACATTAAACCTTTCTTGATTAGGTTAGTTAGGAATCACAAATTTATTTTCATTTATAAATTCCAGAATAACAAAGTACAAATTTAAAACAATTTTTTTTTCTTTTCTTCAAAGTTACAAGTTTACGTATACGTACACACTACCATGTCTTCAAACAGCCAGGGAAAGCCCACATGATGATGTCATGGCTTTGGAAGCTTCTGATTGGTTAGCTGACAACATCTGAGTTCATTAGAGGTGTGCACATTTTCTTTGTGAGGCTTAGGGGGCTGAGATGGGGCAGAGGCAGGGCAGCTGACCCGAGACCCAAAAGTCCCAGAGTCGATCCCCAGTCATTTCACATGTCAAACTTTCATTGTGCTTCATGTGTCTCTGAGCAGGACTCCCTATCCCCATTGCTCCCTGCACTTTCCATAGCTGCCCACTGCTCAACCTGGGGGTGGATGGGTTAAATGCAGGCCCGGATTATCAGCAGGGCCAACTGGGCCCAGGCCCAGGGGGCCATGCCCACCATGGGGTCCACCGCAGGGAGCCCACTGCAGTTTTGGGGAAGAAAGAAAATAAAATATCCTTAGATTTTAAATAGGGTTGGGCGTCGAGAATCGTTCGGAACCGGGACTAACTGTCCGGTTTTCCCGGAATCGTTCAAAATATTAATTTGCGATTCCTATTTTCGATGCTAGTTAGCCGACCGGAAGTAGCCGCCGCCGAAAACCAACGAAGAAGAAACAACCGGAAGTGTGCATCTGCTATCGATAGCGTACTAATTAATAAAAAATGACCAGTCAGGTCAGTGCAGCACTTGCAATAATTTTCTATCATGCAAAGGAGGGTGGAGAAGTAAAATAGTGTCCCGTCTTTGACGCGCTCCACCGGATTATTTTCGCTTCGTATCCGACCGGAAGTACAGAGTGGTCCGTCTGCAAAACGCTCCGCCGAACTTTTCGCTAATCGCTACCTCTTCGACTCCATCAGGTAAATAAATAAACTATAAACTACATCTCATACCAACATTAAGGCAGCTAACAAGTTATACTCCGCTTAAAGCGGTAAGTCAGCTCAAATACAAACACGATGCTAACGTTAGCTCGTTTTTTTTTTCTTAGACAAACGACCTGAAATGGCTTCACAGTGTTCACCAGTGACTGTCCAAGGTAAATACATCAGTGTAACTGAATGAAGAGAGACACAGAACAGTTACAACAGCATATGTTGTGAAAAGGTTGCATCCCTTTTCAGATGTGGATTCAACTCCTGCCATGGATTGCACTTACATTGCACTCAAATCCAACACTTATTAACATTCTTAATCCATTTAAAGTTCTCTGTGTCTTTTAAAATGTTTTAATGTCTCTAGTTTTCAGTATTATATAATTTCTGTTTATGTTCTCTTTCATTCCATTATGAGTGAATGTCACAGTTTGAAGAATTATTGAATAGGTTAGTTAGGCAATAACAACAGAGCTAATAATTGTACACATTCTCAGTCTTAAAAATGATTTAATAATCTCTTTTTACTGATAATACTGATAAACCTGTTGTTTGTTTAGGAACTTCCTGCAGTCTGTCCAGAAAGTCTCCACTGGAGGAGCTTTTGCTGAGCAAGAGGCACAACATAATGTCACAGCTCCATGTCCATGAAGAAACAAATGGAGAGAGGGCTGCAGATACCAGGACATCCCACCAGC
Source organism: Garcialebias charrua (assembly GCA_038048925.1). NCBI lineage: Eukaryota > Metazoa > Chordata > Actinopteri > Cyprinodontiformes > Rivulidae > Garcialebias > Garcialebias charrua. Next base: position 15,808 of record JBBPBX010008361.1, on the reverse strand, counting down.
TGTTCTGTCTGAGGATCCTGCTGCTGTGGTGGAACCAGGTTAGCCCATCAGTGGGAGCTCAGTAACATGACTGCAGCATCACATACTGGACAATATTATATGTATAATATAATAATAATATATGTTGGTGAGTCCTCCATGTTGGCTCTAATCTGCCCTGTGAGAAATTCATAGTAAATGTAACAAAAAGGAAAAAGTTCATAGCATTAAATTCAAACAGAAGTTCAAATTATTCAATAATTTCCAGTGTAGTGGTGAACCATGTTTAATTATTGATAGTTATAAACAAAAGTGTACAATTGACACGTACAAATAAATACATAATTGTGAATTTACTTTACACTATGCAAACATACAACCTTGTCCATCTTTAAAAAAAATCACAGTTCATATAGGTAATTAATAAATACATTTCAAAATGTAGTTTACATACAATGCTAAATTTATAAATATAAACAATACACGCTTTTCCATTTATTTATCACTACATAACCTAGGCTATGTGTCACTAATGAACTTTAACACCTTTTGGCAGGCTAAACATGTCTATGGATGAGCTGTATGAGGAATGTGTGACTGCAAACAGCCTGATAGACCACCTCACCACCTCACCTCAGGAGAAAGAAAGGTGGCAGTCCCAGGGAACAGCAGAGAAGTGGATGCAAGTTCTTCAGGCAGCTGACCTCCCCAACAGAACACCTGAACTCACACCTGGCCTCAAATGCTCCCATCATTCATGGTTGAGCAATGGCTAAGCAGTTCCATGTGATCCAGGTTTGAACTTGAGAAAAACATCATACAGACTGTCTACCTACACTTCAATCAAAGTAAGGGAATTCTTTTTCTGCTGCTTCGAGCTTTCTTAGAGCTCATGGACTTGTTTTTCATGCACGTGGACATGGACTGCACACCAAGGCACTGGTGTCACTATGGTTGCAACATGTTTCTGATGGATGTGATTTGCTACTGGTTTGCTGCTGATTGATGTCAATGCAGTAGCTGCTGCTCTTTCATAAGTGTTCATGTTTGACATCATTTGCTGATGAAGGATGGATGGATGTGATTTGCTGCTGAATGATGTCAATACAGTAGTATTATATATACAATACAGTCAATACAGTAGTATATAGTAGTAGTCAATACAGTAGTATATATATATATATATATATA
>JBBPBX010008361.1:0-10258 GCA_038048925.1 Garcialebias charrua | reverse complement strand
TATATATATATATATATATATATATATATAATGGGTGTTTGGTTAGGGAGGGGGCCCTGTGAGCTTCGGTGCCCAGGGGCCCCTGGGGTTGTTAATCCGGCCCTGCTCCTCTCTCACAAAATCCTCCATGGTCTCTATCCTCTTTGGCACAGCTGAAGAGGTGGGATGTAGGCGATCGCCGAGGTCAATAAAGAAGTTGAATACGCTGAAACACTGGGGGGAAAAAATAAAACAAAAACACACATTTCTTGATTACAATGTTATCTCTCCAACAGCAAGGTTGCTGGTTGATCATTTTTTTCCAAGTGTCTCACTGCAATACTTACCATCCTGAGGCAATGGGAATGCCCATCTTCCAATTTCTGATCTGGAAGTGGCATCGGTTTTCCATGAAAAAAAAAAAAAAAATTATTTTGCAAGGCCTGATAAAATAAACAATGGTTTAAAGTGTAATGTATACCGGTACTCACTGGGCGTTGACAGGTCCTTGGGTTGAGGCGCTGCACTTGCTGAGGACAAAAACAAAAGATTATTCAGCGATGCAAAATAATTAAGATGAAGCAAAAAGGTGCATTAGCTGTGACATGTCCTCTAGGACCAACGCTCCACAAATTTATATATATATATATATATATATATTATATATATATATATATATATATATATATATATATATATATATATATATATATATATACAGGTGACCCCCGATTTACGAACGAGTTAGGGACCTAAGAACGGTTCGCAGCTCGATCCGTTCGTAGGTAGGGGGTGAAAATTATATTTAAAAAAAAAATTATTCATTCATTCATTCATTCAACCTTTATTTATCATGCTAACGGAGCGCGCGCACACATTTAAGCATGTACAGTAGTGTACTGTAATGTTAAACATTGCTATTCACATTTACAGAATAAATAAAAATATATTTTCTTACTTTGAGATGGTCAAAGCCGACATAGGTTGCCATGCGTTGATTGTTTTCGGGCCAAGCAGCGCGGGGGCCGGCAAGCCACCGCAGCTGCTCCAGACCTGTGTTAGCTAGCTGGCTAGCTTCTGCTAGCCAAGCCATGAGCTAGTGTTGGAGCGGCGGCGCGATCAATCTGCAGCTGCTGCTCCAGCCGCTGCTCCAGCCTGAGACGTCCACAGAGCTATTCCAGCTAGTAATTAATCCATATGATGCGATCCTGGTCACCAGTGTTCAAAAGGCCGGCTCCCGTGTTAGCTCCAGTGTTAGCTCTGGAGCTAGCCAGGCCGGAGGTGTAGCCAGGCCGGCCGGAGGTGTTCGCACGGCGGCCTGGCACGATCGGCGATAAATCCGCTGCTGCCTGAGACATCCACAAAGTTCACAGAGACGTTTCCAGCTAGTAATTAATCCATATGAAGCCATCCTGGTCACCAGTCTTCGTCCGGCTCTCGGCAGCTAACCTAAGATGGCGTCCGGTGTTCTACATTAATTTGTGACCGGAGACCCCAGTGACTGAACCTAAAATAGCGTCCGGTGTTCTACATTAATTTGTGACCGTGTAAACTGAAGACCTACTTCCTGTTGCCCAAGATTGCTCAAAAATTGCTCAAAAATGATCAGAAATGATCTTTTTTATCATAATTATTATTTATAAAGCCTTTAAAACAACCAGAACATGAAATTAAGAACATTTAAACACAAAAAAAAAAAAAAAAATTTTTTTTTTTTTTTAATACAGTAATTTCATATTTTTATTAAATATGATATGTTCGTAGGTCCCGTGGTTCGCAGGTCGATGGGGTCGTAGGTCGGGGGTCACCTGTATATATATATATATATATATATATATATATATATATATATATATATATATATATATATATATATATATATATATATATATATATATATATATAAAGTAGGCCACACAAAAGCCTCTGCTCCGAGGCCTGCATGCACGCGCACAGACTGGGGAGATTTTTTAATTTTTTATTCGTCCATTCAGTAACTGATTACATGTATTGATGAAAAACATTTCCTTTTCACCTTCCAGCCTTGTTGATGATCATTTCAGTTCCCACATGGTCGAATTTGCCCCAGAGGTCCTTGTCATGCAGGACAACTTTGATGTCCTCCACCCCCTGTGCAACAAACACTTTGTGATTTGCTTCACAGTCTTTACTTTATATTCTGAAGGGGAAGTTGGATGATAATAAATGATTATTTACACACTGGAGCTGCTACCTGCTGGCTGGACGCCTTCAGAGGACTGTCCTTGGTGGACTCTTTTGGGGGGTCCGCGCACTCCGAGTCCGAGCGCTCTGCAAGGTTGAACTGGTCCCCTCCGTTTGCCATGTCCTAAAAGACACGCACACAGGTTCCACACATGTTTGGAGTTTAACTGGTGCAATATAATTAGTGGGTTTCATCACAATGAGACATTTTGACACCAAACATTAAAGATTTGGGACAGTGGTCGTTTGTCCTCATCAAACTAACTCATAAACATGATTCATTTTGATAAGACCGCGCGCGGCACGTTCGGTTCACATAACCTGATCAAGCTTAATCTGAAATGAGATTACACGAGATTATAAATAAACTAACTTCAGAAGAAGTGTGCTGATGATCCAGGTTGATGTTTCTCCTGAAAGTCCAGATCGAGTCAGATCCTCATGTTTTCATCATGAGGATCCTGAACAGTTGACAACAATGATGTGTTTGTCATGTGAATGCTCCATCAGGGATCGTGTCTTGAAAGTGCACGCTTTGTTTCTCGGGGGAGGATGGGGTCACAAAACATACCTAGGACACCAAATTCCAAGTCCAGATTAACACCACACACCTGACAGAAAGAAAAAAAAACACAGTTGTTTATAAACACAACTGGAGCGACATGTTCACAGAGATATTAGTCAGGATGTAGTTTAGACTTATCTCATTTTGCCTAGTCAAAGTAAAATTAGAGATAGAAGGAGACATTTTAAAGCTTTTTTATTTCACATTTACTCATTCATTTGCAACTGAAAAGCTTTGGTCTGAATTCAGGTCATCTGGACAGTTTTTTTCTATTTTTTAATGCTGAAACGTTTCACCTTCCAGCCGGCTAATTCATCAGTCTAAGAAAAACAAGCAGGTTGAATGAATGAATAATGGGGATACGTGCAGGCCTCGCAAGGCTGCAGGCCTCGATAGTCTCAAAGCAAAACAAAGAAACAAAAACAAAACAAAAAACTCGTAGCATACGGCTTACTTGGATAGAATAACTTATTTTCTAAACTGTACTGTTCGATTTTCCTTTACATCGTCTGCCGCAGACGTAGACACAAGTTAGCTTACGTTAGCTCGTTAGCTACATCGTTATACATGTACGTGAAACCACAGAATTCAAGAGAACAAAGCTACGAAACAGAACTAATTACCTTCAACTTCTGAATGGATTGCAGCAAGTTTAGGACAGGAGTTCCGTGACAAATGAACTGAACACAGTTGAGCTCCGAATCCGATAGAAATCACCGCAGCACAGCAGCACAGACAGAAAATAAACAACAACGGTTGAGATTCAAGCCAGCGGCGCGGTTCAACAAGAGAGGCGTTGACTGGTTGGAACAGATCACGTGCTACCTCCGCCAATCCAATCATAACGCTCGAGTTCCGAAGTTCTTCTTCTTGTTTTTTAATGGAAGAAAGCAAAAAACACAAGTACTGCCACCTACTGAAATGAATGTGTGACCTCGACATCGTGGAATATTGATTGATTGATGTTTATTCATTCATTTAAAAAGAACAATACAAGACAGTTTCATCAGATACAAGAATACAAGTAGGATAAAATGAAGGGAGCAGAAAGAAGATGAAATCTTATTATTATTAAATCTTATTATATAATATAAATATAAATGAGGTTTCTTGTAAATGAGTCAATCGAATGAGATAACCTGCCTAAATAAAGGTTGAATGAATGAATAACAACGACGACGACGACGACGACAACAACAACAACAACAACAACAACAACAACAACAACAACAACAACAACAACAACAACAACAACAACAACAACAATTATATTCTTCAAATAAATAATATACAGTATATATAATTTGTAAAAAAGAAAAAAAGAATTGATGAAATGCATTAAGATGTTATTAAAAAACAACATTCTTAATAAATCAACTGTCTAACTGCACTTTTATAGTCCTATTCAATCAACCTTTATTTAGTCAGGTAAATCTCATTGAGCCTCGAGGGCTCATTTACAAAAGCGACCTGCTACAAACTAAAGAATGATGAACAGCAATGGTAGAATTTCCTTAAACAACAAACAACAGAAAAAAAAAAAAAAAACGTAGGAGAGAAATAGAAAGTGAAATGCAAAGTATCAAAACTAGCAAAACACCACAAGGTAGATGTACAAAATCAAAAACAGGAACATATCTGCAATGGTTTTTGCCAGGTTTCCAAAAGATTTTTAAAACCATTTAGGGAGGTCAGGGCCGAGAGCTTCAAATCTTTTTGTAAGATATTCCAGGAAGCAGGAGCAGAGTAGGAGAAGGCCCTTTTTCCAAGTTCAGTCCTCACTGACGGAACACTGCAGGTGATGATGTCCTGAGAGCGCACACTGTAGCTGCACTCACGTAAAGACATGTAGGAGGAGATGTATGAGGGCAGCAGACCGAGAAGTGATTTAAAGATGAAAATGTACCAGTGGAAAAGTCTGCGTGAGGTTAATGATGTCCAGTTAACCAGTGAATACAGGGTGCAGTGGTGGGTACGATAATCACAGCCAGTTATGAATCTTAGAGCACCATGGTAGACAACATCCAACATCCGCAGGGTGCTTGTAGGAGCATTCATGTAGAGAATGTCACCGTAATCAATGGAGGGGAGGAAAGTCACAGATACAAGGCGTTTCCTAACATTCAGTGTTAGACATGATCTGTTTCTGAAAAAGAAACCTAGTTTAAGTTTTGGAGAAACAAAGCAGCCTCTTCACAAACGAATGTCCCAACACAGGAGAGCCACCACCTCTGGACAAAACTCAGCTGTTCACCTTCACCTCACGGACAAGGGACACTCATTTGAGGATGAAAATGTGCAAATTTTGGACCGAGAACACAGATGGTTTGAGAGGGGTGTTAAGGAAGCTTTGTATGTTAAGAGAGAAAAACCTTCTCTTAACAGAGGAGGAGGTCTGAGATTTCAACTTTCCAAAACTTACAACTCAGTTTTGGGGCTGATTCACAAAGGTCTTACACCGGATGGGAGCAGAGGTGTCTTGTCTGTGAATTAGACTAACAAAGTTTGTTGAGAAGCCTCTGTTGTTGGGCTGTGAGGTGTTGTTTGTCAATTTACATACAGTTGTTGTGTTTTCTGTCAGAGACTTCAAGGGAACTCCCTACTGTTAAGGTGTGTTCGGTCAATTTACATGTATGTGTTACCTCAGCTGTGATTAGTTGTGTTTTCTGTCAGAGACTTCAAGGGACTCCCTACTGTTAAGGTGTGATCTGTCAATTTACATGTATGTGTTATTGACTTGTAAGCCTGTATAAAACTTCTCGTTCTCACAGCTTCCATTCAGAATTGAAAAAGACTTCTGGACAGAAGTCGAAACGTTTTCTGTTACAAATAAAGTCCAGTTGATCCTGAATTGAACGCCTTTTTGATAAACCTAGTTTAACTTTCAGTTTCTTTACTAGGTTTTCCACATGGAGTTTAAAAGAGAGCTGTGAATCAACCAGTATATACCAAATATTTATAGGAATCAACAAACTCAATTGGGACACCATTTGAGGATAAAATCAGAGGAAGAACTGCTGGGACCGACTTCCTACTTGAAAAAAACATCCCTTTTGTTTTTTCAGCATTTAGTACAAGTTTGAGACGGAACAAATCAGACTGGATGATGTCAAAAGCGGATTGCAAAAACTGGAAAGCCTTAGCAACTGTTTTAGCTTGACAGTAAACAACTGTGTCATCAGCATAGAAATGTAAGGATGCATCAGGGATGCTCTGACCTACATGAGCTATGTAAATTGTAAAGAGGGTTGGTCCTAAGACTGAGCCTTGTGGTACACCATTTTTAACCGTTAAATAACTGGAAGAAGTACCATTGTGCTGAACACATTGCTTCCGATTGGACAGATAATTAGAAAACCAACCAATGGTGTGATCAGAGAACCCAATTTCTGAGAGCTTATGACACAAGATGTTATGATCCACTGTGTCAAAAGCTTTAGACAGATCTAAGAAAAGTGCAGCACAATAATTCTTAGCATCCAATGCTTCAACAACGTCATTAAGAACCTTCAAAGAAGCAGTCGTTGTTGTGTTTTTTCCTGAAACCAGATTGATGGAGAGGTAAGATGGTCTAAAAGGTTAACTCTGTGAACCGGGTCCAGATAACATCCAAAACTGACGTTCATACGACGTACAAATGCGGTCATGGTTAGACGTCAAAAATAGACCTTGTTTGCACGTCGGGGCGACGTCTAGAATTGGACTCTCAAATGACGGACAAGTCTAATTTGTAAAAAAAATAAAAAAGAATTGAGGAAATGCATTAAAATGTTATTAAAAAACAACATTCTTAATAAATCAATTGTCTAACTGCACTTTTATAGTACTAAAAGTTTAACTCTGTGAACTGGGTCCAGATCACCTCCAAAACTGACGTTCATACGACGTACAAATGCGGTCATGGTTAGACGTAAAAAATAGACCTTGTTTGCATGTCTGGGCGACGTCTAGAATTGGACTCTCAAATGACGGACAAGTCTAATTTGTAAAAAAAAAATGAAAAAGAATTGAGGAAATGCATTAAAATGTTATTAAAAAACAACATTCTTAATAAATCAATTGTCTAACTGCACTTTTATAGTACTAAAAGTTTAACTCTGTGAACTGGGTCCAGATCACCTCCAAAACTGACGTTCATACGACGTACAAATGCGGTCATATTTAGACGTCAACAAAAGACCTTGTTTGCACGTCGGAGCGACGTCTAGAATTGGTCTTCGACCCATGGGCTCGATATAGACGTCACCTCGACGTCCCCTGGACGTCTACTGTTTAGTGGGTAATTGTTCTTCCAGCTGTTCGTTGTATGCTCAATTCCCTTTTTCCAGCCACTTATTGCTACTTGTCCCAACTTTTTTGTGATTTGTTGACACTGCAAAACTTTGAATCAACAAATTTTTCCTTTAAAATGTTAGATTTACTCAGATAAAACTTTTGATCTGTCATCTATGTTCTATTATGAATAAAATATTGACATTTGCCATTTCCACATCATTGCATTCAGTTTTTATTCACATTTTGTTTAGTGTCCCAACTTTTTTGGAATCCAGTTTGTAAAACAAGCTTTAATGAACTCTTTTACTACTATTTATACTGTTTATTAATTACATCATCTCAAGTCAGCAGGAGCAACATCATCATCACAACAACACAAACCTGAGTTCTGTAAGTTTAATCTGTGCAAACATTTTCAATCAGCTCAAAATGTTTAACTGTCAAAGAAATGTGCAAGAAAATAAACTAATATATCTCTACTGGCACATTTTGTGAGAGGGCACTTCACAAAGACACAGTCAGGCCGTGTGAGACTGAAGGAGGTTCCAACCATTTGTGTTCATCGCCCAGAACCAAATGAGAAGTCCAGCAGAACTTCCACTGACCAGTGATCACACACATTGTGTTAAAGTTCCTGTTTTTAGTTTTCTACATTCACCTTGTAATCTAGCTGTTTTTGCCATCTTATTTTAATTTGTTAAAAAAATCTGTATGTCTCTTTTATAACTACCTATTGTTGTCACTGTTGTCATCATTCTTTGTTAAAATCAGCTCTCTTGTAAATGACAGCTCTCTTGTTAATGAGTCCTCGAGGCTCAATGGGATTAACCTGCCTAAATAAAGGTTGAATGAATAAAGTAAACTTTGGTATGAACGGTGTTAAATAATACACGTCATATTTTTATTGAACAATAACCTTCATGCTAACAGTGCCATTGTAATTTCAGAGATTGAGGAGAAACAGAAATGAGGTGAGAGATGAGGGACACGCCAGGAACTGATGAGTCAGGATCAACAGGACCAGGAGGATGGATCAACAGGCGATCCAATCAGGGAACAGAGATGAAAAACCTGAGGGAACAATTAGAACAAACAAACAAAAATTACATAAGCAGGATAGAAGAACTTCAGACAAGAAAATTAACATAGTCCTGTGAAGAAAAATGTTAATGGGAAAGAAATACTGACATTTTTACAAAAGATCAGATGAAGGCAATTGGCATGAAGAATAACTTCCTAGTTCCATCTGATAGTTTAATAAGTTTTTTGTTACTGTTCTACAATTTATTGATGCTGATATATTCTTGGTAATAATTTTTATTTCTTGTTCTGTCTTGAAATAGTCTCATCTCAACTTGACCCATGATTGCCATACACTAAACTAATAATATAAAACTAATGTAAATTAACAGTCCTGCAGTACATACCAACTTTGTGAAGGTTATGGTGTTAAAATAATTTTATTCAAACATCTTGATTAAGATATTGTTTGAGAAGACAAAAAATGAGATCTTGTACCTTTGTGATACTTTGAAACTTTCAGCAGTTCACTGAAGTCATTCTCCTGTGTTTCACCTGGAAAACGTTAAAAATTACTCATCTCCAAGATCACGTTTCTTTAATGATAATGTCACAATTTATGCTGCAGTCTTTGACAAAGGATCTAAAACTTTAACCACGTCAATCTCTCAGAAAAAAAGGCTATATTTTCTAGTTGAGAGTTCAGTAACTGGAATTGCCATAAAAAAAATTTTTTTTTAAATCTACTTTCAAAATTTAAGCTGTAATGAATATTTTAAAACGCTGAATTAGAAATAGATCACTTTAAATGAGCCATGATGGCAGAGCTGCAGCTAAAACACAACTAACAAGTTGACATGTTTAATTAACTAAAACTGGTGACATGAAGTATTAATGTTGATAAACTGGTACAGAACAGTCAGCTAACACATCACAATGACAAAAAAAATTGTATTTTCATCAACTTACCAGAGAAAACACATCTGAAACACCAAGAATGGACTATGTTCAATGTTAGAACCGCTGCTGTTTGGAACTAGTTGCCGCTCCATGACCCATGTGACTTCCGCATTCCATTTTTTCTATGGGAGTCTATGGGAGTGTCGCAACTCTCTCTTTATAGGGCTCTGACCAGAGCCTCCAGCAGCAAAACACCCCCACAGCATGCTGCTGCCATCTAGGGCTGGACAATAATTTGATATCGATATACAGTAGTATATCACAATATACTTTTATTCAGTAACGGTGATATGAGTTTTAAGCACATTTGTGATATTTCGATAGGATTACGTTTCACTGACATTTCTTTTTCTGTTCAGGCTGAAGCGGCTGCTTCAGTTTCAACCAGGACAGATAAAGCTGCCACACAACTACGCAAGTTCATGGTGATGTAGACATTACGCATAGCTCGAGTCCAGAAGGCATTGGCAGTAGCAGGCTAGGCTAGGCTAATCTCTGCGTCGCCACGTTGGTCCGCAGCCATAGCAGAAAAATCTATGCCAACCTATACGGGAGAGATCAGCACCCGAGAGATACAGTCAGCCACCACGTTGGATTTTCCAGCCACATGCTGAATGTCTGTAGTAAATTCAGACACCGCTGCGAGGTGGGTTTGTGGTCAACATATGCAGTGAACCGGCGGCCCTCCAGGACAAACCTGAAATGGCCTGTGGCCAGGTAAAGCGCCAGCAACTCTCTGTCAAAAACACTGTATTTAAGCTCGTTGTCCCGTAGCGTACGGCTGAAAAATGCAAGCGGCTGCCAAACCCCGGAAACCTGCTGTTCTAACACAGCCCCCACCGCAACATCAGATGCGTCGGTTGTTAAAGCTATTTGCGCCGCTGGGGATGGATGGGCCAAAAGGGCAGCAGTGGCCAGTGCAGCTTTAGCATCACCAAATGCCTGCAGGCGTTCTGGTGTCCAGTCAACACTGTCGTTGGGCTTTTTCTTTTTCAGCGCTCCATAGAGCGGTCGCAGCAGTTGTGCTGCCCTGGGGAGGAAACGGTTATAGAAGTTAACCATTCCCAAAAATTCTTGTAGCGCTTTAACAGACTGGGGCTGTGGGAAATCAGACACCGCCTGCACTTTGTTTGGTAATGGGACAGCACCACTTGCAGAAATGCGGTGGCCCAAAAAGTCAATGACTGGCAGTCCAAACTGGCATTTCGCTGTATTTACAATCAGGCCATGTGCTGC
>JBBPBX010008360.1:37782-62746 GCA_038048925.1 Garcialebias charrua | reverse complement strand
ACAGTCACCAGATTAGGATAAAAATAATAAATAAAATAAATATATATATATATATAGTTGTTTTTTCGAAAAAGGAATAATCTATATATTTCTTTCTTTATTAAGGGTGCTCGGAATCTAAATCCTGCCCCCTATCATGCCGAGTGTATGGGTCATAAACTACACCTGGATCAGAACGAGAAGCTTGGCATGTTTGGTGTGACCCATGTTTTGGCTGTGGATGGGTACAGCAATAAAATTGTTTCAAATTCCACCATGCCAATAAAAAACAACTTGGTGATCTTTGAGGAAGTTTACAGGTAAAAAAAACACACAAACCAGATGGTCAGACTCACTTAGTTTAGAAAATCCATTTGCACTATTGTTGTGTATATGTACAATAACTGTACTAGTTTACTATCACAATAATGTATATAATGCTCCATTAAACACTGTACTTTTGTTTATTAAAACTGTTATTTGTGTAGCTTCAATTTCTGCAACAACCAAAAGCAGCCGTCAAACAGCATCAAATGTTGGACTTCATTTTTTCTAAACGTCTGTACAGCCAAGCAGTTTTATTAACCTTTATTTAATCAGGCAAATCCCATTGAGATAACAGATCTCTTTTGCAAGGGAGGCCTGCTGAAGGCAGACTAACATGCATGTTTTTGGTTTGTGGGAGGAAACCAGACCTGGAGAAAACCCACTCAAGCATAAAAAAAACATGAAAACTCCTAATTTATGTTAACTATGGAAGGTCTCCAGGAAATAATGTGTTAGAAATTGATAATCAAATAAATCATTTGAGTCAACAGTAATTAATAACCTGCTTTGTATAAGTCTTACTGTGTTTTTTTTTTTTCTAACAATTTATGTACATTTTATTCCAGACCTGCAGTCCTCAAGTATGGAATGTGGGATCAACTAAGGGTTGATCATGGGAGGGAATTTTACATGTGCTTGTATATGCAAGAAAAATAATAATAATAATAATAATAATTGTCTATTCCTGTCATCTGTGTATGTTTCCCATACACAGACGAAATTCGTCTCTGCATTTAACCCAACCACCTACCAGGTGGTGCAGTGAGCAGCCATAGAAAGCGCTCGGGGACTGGCACAATACAGACACAACACGAGCAGGCCACCGTACCTCCAGACAACATCAACAAGGGTGAGTTTTTTAAGTTGTACAAGAGTCTATGAGCATAATTCTTGTAGCCTCTACCATTAGAAAACATGTTATTTCATCTATAGAATCACAGAGTGGAAAGGCTTTGGCCTGAAGTGAACAACAGAGTGAACTACCCTCTGAAGCAAGCCCTGGTACAGTTGCAAGACCAAGAAGTCCTCAGTATGGAGGATAACTTAACTAAATTCTGCACCTCACAACTGACATGTCAGTTAAGTGAAATAGGACTAGACAGAGTGGTGAGATCATGGAATGCACACAGAATCCCAGGTAAACAAAATGAATATATACAAGACTAGAATCTTTGACCAGTAACTTTTCAGTATAGTAGTACATGTAGCAGATACTTAAAAAAGTTTGTTTCACTGTTTTTCATTACCATGTTTTATTGCTTCAGGCCATGGAATACCCAATGAACTTGCAGAAGTTGGATGTCCAGTTAAAATAGCAGAAAACCTCCTGCCCAGTGCCTCTGTTGTGGCCAACCTGTATGAAGAGGAGCTGGGATCCTCGCTGACATGGAGTTCTCAGTTCGGAACAGATCCCTTTTCATCCGAGGTGGAAAGGCATCGTGCAGAAACGGACTTCACAGAGAACTACCCTGATATTTCCCTTCTTTTTAATGAAGTGGTAAACAACAACTTTGTTCCCTTTCAAGATGCCTTGATGTATCTCATCAGTGTAACACAGAGATATGCATGACAAGGTAGTGTTTTCACATAGATTCTGCTAACCAGGTAGACTTCTTTAATTGGTGTTGAAAAAGAGGTATTGACACTTTGGATGAATAACATGCCAAATAAACTGTAATAAAACTTTTATTTTGTGCAATGAATGTCTTTTTCAAACATAACGTATTGCATCTAACCATTATTTTCAGACTGGCTGAATTCAAGTTTTTTGTAAACATATAACACTTGGCCAAAGAACACTTGTACTTATCTATGTTGCCAAACAAAAAACACAAATGTGTACATTTTAAATTTGAGGGGAAAAAAAAGTAAAACATAAAATACTTGCAAACATAAAATACTTGAATCTAATCATTACTGTATTCTCAGACTGGCTGAATTCAAAGTATGTTGTAAACATTCAAGTATGTTGTAAACATACAGGTAGTCCCCGACTTACGAGCGAGTTCCGTTCCTGCGAGTTGCTCGTAACACGAAAATTCGTAAGTTGGAACACGAAGCACGTGTTCTCGTAAGTCCGGATTTTCGCTCGTAAGTTGGAACATTTATGCTAGCGCTACTACGAACACTCGTTTTTCATCAAAAACGTTCATATTAGTTCATAAACATGGTCGGAAACGTGTTTCCAAACGGTTAGCTAACACACTTTCATCTAAAAACACAAAAAAGTGATGTATTTTTTACAAATTTACTTCTCTTTCGCCAGCTCGTAAGTCCGGGACCTCGTATGTAAAAGCGCTCGTAAGTCGGGGACTACCTGTATACAACACTTGGCCAAAGAACACTTTTACTTATTGCTTGTTGCCACATGAGAGCAATGTTGCCAAACCAAAAACACACAAATGTGTACATTTAAATGTAGAGAGGAAAAAAAAAGTAAAACAAAAAATACAGGTAGTCCCCGACTTACGAGCGCTCTTACATACGAGGTCCCGGACTTACGAGCTGGCGAAAGAGAAGTAAATTTGTAAAAAATACAACACTTTTTTGTGTTTTTAGATTAAAGTGTGTTAGCTAACCGTTTGGAAACACGTTTCCGACCATGTTTATGAACTAATATGAACGTTTTTGATGAAAAACGAGTGTTCGTAGTAGCGCTAGCATAAATGTTCCAACTTATGAGCGAAAATCCGGACTTACAAGAACACGTGCTTCGTGTTCCAACTTACGAATTTTCGTGTTACGAGCAACTCGCAGGAACGGAACTCGCTCGTAAGTCGGGGACTACCTGTACTCCCATTACTCAGTTTAAAATATCAGCATTAGAAAAATACAATATTTACTATTTTATATGTAAAATATGAACAAGAACAAGTGCAGAACAGTGCAAAATACCTTACGATTACCTAATACTACAGTATGTTTTCCAGTGCAGAAAATGCCTCAGAAAGACCAACGAGCCTTTGCGTGTTGTCCGTAAAACCATCACCTCGACATTTTGGGCAAAAGTCAGAGCTGTCCCGCCACTGTTCAACGCAGAGCTTGCAACCAACAATACTATTGCAGCATGATGATACCATGGGCTCATGCACAGTACCTGAAAATGAAAAAAATAAATAAATAATTACAATACAGTATTTGACTACAGTATTCTGATTACGGTACAGTGTGGCAATGTAATGGAACAGTAGTTACCAGATGTGCATTTATAGTTATTTAGAAAACATAAAGGACCAACATTGGCCACTGGAACTACTGCTGTTCCAGCTTAAGTCAGTGCTCTGACAGTTTGATTATCAAAGTCAAAGTCAACTTTATTGTCAGATCTGCAATATGTACTGTACAGGATGTAATATTGTAAAGGTGGTCAGCACGGTGGCGCAACTGGTAGAGCTGCTGCTTCTCAGCAAGCAGGTTACTCTGATTCAAACATGCATGTTAGTCTGATTAGTAACTCTAAATTGTCCCTAGGTGAGTGAGAGCGTGAATGGTTGTTTGTCTCTGTGCGTCCATGTGATGGACTGGAAACCTGTCCAGGGTGTACCCCGCCCCTCGCACAGTGATAGCTGGTCATGGGAACTGGCGATCCCGCCACCCAAAAAGGAAGAAGTGGGTAAATATAATGAATGGATGGATATTGTAAATATTACACTTAGAAAATATTTTTGAAATGATTACCTCGACAGATAATGCAGGCAAAAGCAGCTTTCACAGCTGCTACTTGGGCTTGTGTCAGGGTCACAGCTGAAGTGCGGTGGGGGTCTGCTAACTCAGTAAGTTGCTTTATTGTTGTGATCACATCCTGCAATCCTTGGGCTGCCAGGACCACCTCCTCGATCTTCTCAAAAACTTCACTGAGGCCAGTATCATCCACTCGACTTGAAAATGACAAAAAGCCACAAAACATTTATTAATCTCAGTAACTAAATTTCTATGTGCAATTGTTTTAATTTGTTTGTGAAAATATTTACTACGCTTTCCTTTTTGTTCAAAATTATATTTCTGTGTCCATAAACAAGCCTATAGTGTATAAAATTATAAATCCTGTTTAAAATACCTTAATCTCCTTTTTTTATTTCCCTGCAACTGCAAAAAGTCTTCCTCCTTCACAGCATAAATTTTCCTAGCACTTTGTTTCCAATATGCTGATCCTGTAAAGAAAACCGTTTGCACAAAAATTTTACAGTTTCAGTAGGCTGGATTTCTATCTGAATTAAGTACAGTAGTAGTTGTTAAACTGTACCTCTGGTTCCCTCTGAGTCCAAGATCTTTTTACCCTGGCCATCAGTGAGGATGAGTGTGTCCTCCTGCTGAAGAGCTTCATTGACTTTACTGATGATGCCTCCAACAGAAGCCTCAAATTCTGAGAAGCGTACGTTTAGTGTTGTACTCGTCTCAAGCTTTCCATCTACAACTTCTCCAATGAAGATGCTCCTGAATATATATATATATAAAGTTTAGACACATTTCTTATTATATTACTCAGATAACATATAACTTTAAGCATCCCCACTTTACAGCAATTCTTAAGCAAATATTTTGCATTTTTACTCCACTATCATGTTGAAAGAACAAAAATCACCTTTGGAATACTTTTGTCGTAGCACCTCTTCCACTGGTAGAAGCTCTGGCAGTGGAAGCAGAGCCAGCAGCAGCACTGGGTGGCCGGTGGAATGCAAAGCGGGCAGGCTGGTGTGAACCTCCTGCCACAGGTTCCTCAACGCCTTCGCCATGCACCTCATAATGACCTCGTTCTGTTAGGCCGATGGTGCTGAAGTGGCCGTCATCATGAGGGAAAATAGCCACATTGCTGTCATCTGTTAGATACAGGCTGGAGCTATTTACCTGTTGGGGAACAGAGTTACTACAATGAGCTGGAGGAGACTGGGTTTATTTGTAAAAAGTTGTTCATTTGTACAACCTGGGTTAAATTAGAAAACGTAAAATTTTTAACAGTTGTGCATCATCACACAACTGTGAGCCTAATCAACTAATGATTTAACAACTAGTTGTCACCACCATTACTATTCAAACATTAATTTATCTTATCACAATGTAATGCAAACATGTCAATGGTTCTTGCCGTTTCATTTATTTCATTTACCTGACTGATTTTATTTTATTTATCGTCTAACTGATGATTCACAATTTGTGAAAATTGGTAGGTTAAATTTGAACACACATTACAAAGACTTATCTACGGTAAATTATTTAAATTATTTATAATTACTTATCTTACCCAGTAAATTTTTAAACTTAAGAAACTCTATTAGCATTTGTGCAAATAAAAGCTAATCGCTGGTACATGTACACAGCATGTGCACATGCTGACTTTTATCGTTTAAATATTCGTGGTTATACTGCCGCGCCAAAACAAAACTTCAGTACCTGGAAGATCCTGCCGATTTTTTCCGTCGTCATATCTTCCTCTTTGAGAGTAACTCGCTTGTTATCTTTGAACAAAACGTAGCTATCCATTTGTAAAAGTTGCGTCCACAGCTCGTGTGTGTTAGCTTACTGTATGTGCGCACTATCAGAACAACTTCCGGGTCACTCATTTGTTAGAAAAGAAAAATAAAAAACAAATAAGTCCGCAGGACATTTTTCAAAAGTTTGATTTTTGATTGAGGTTGAAGTCCAAAATGCAGAAAAACGATGACGTATTGTATTTTTTGATTCACACATGAAAAGGAATATTGAAATGACATGTCGTTTTTTCCTTTTTTCATTTTTGTTATGCAATGAAAAATCAATTGAACGAAGGGTACACGGACCGAGGGGCGCTGCGATGCGGCTGTAGTCCTTGATGAAGCACCTGTAGAAATTAGCAAATCCTAGGAAGCGTTGCAATTGTTTCCTGGTATCCGGAACCGGCCACTCCACCACTGCCTTAGTCTTTTCAGGGTCCGTCCTGTAGCGCCCTTTTGCAAAAATAAACCCCCAAAATGAGACAGGGAAGGCGTGAAAATCACATTTCTCACCTTTAACAAAGAGTTGGTTTTCATAAAGGCTCTGAAGCACCCTCTTGACTTGAGCAACATGTTCTTGCTCGTTCCTGGAGTAAATGAGGATATCGTCCAAATAAACAAATACAAAATCTCAAAATAAAATCCTGCAATACATCGTTAATCAGTGCCTGGAAGACTGTGGGAGCATTGGTGAGGCCAAAAGGCATAACTAAATATTCGAAATGTCCCAAGGGTGTTTTGAAGGCTGTTTTCCACTCATCACCCTCTTTGATCTGAACCAGGTGATAAGCGTTACGAAGATCAGTTTAGTGAATATGGTAGCGGGTTATAATTGTTCTTGTACAGAGTTGATTAACGGTAGTGTATATTTGTTTTTAATGGTTATCAGGTTTAGACCTCGATAGTTGATGCAGGGACGCAGTGTCTTGTCCTTCTTAGTGACAAAAAAGAACCCTGCCCCCAACAGGGACGTGGAAGGGCGGATAATCCCCGAATCGAGGGATTCCTCAATGTAGGATCTCATGGAGTCACGTTCAGGACCCGACAAATTATAGAGACGGCTAACTGGCAAAGGAGCTCCCGGGACGAGGTCAGTGGGGGCAGTCATAGGGACGATGAGGAGGAAGAGAAAGAGCTTTACATTTACTGAATACCGGGGCCAGATCATGGTATTCAGGAGGTATGCTAGAGAGGTATATATCTTCTGTACCTGGTGTGCTTATGGAAGGATTGGAGATGCCAGAGCGGAGACAGTGTTTTAAACATCTGTCACTCCATCTCTCAACCCTACCGAGTTCCCAATTGAAATGGGGATTGTGATCCCGTAACCAAGGGAAACCAAGGATTAATTGCGTGTTTGGGGAGTCAAATACAAAAAAACTAACCTCTTCATGATGATTTCCTGATGTGATTAAGTGTAGGTTAGTGGTCTTAAATCGAATCTGTGTTAGGGTCTCCCCAGTAACCCCATCAATGGACACCGGTTCTATTTTAAGGACAGGAAGAGATAGATCTCTGATCAAATCTTGGCTAATTAGATTTTGTTCTGCACCGGAATCAATGAGTGCAGAAACAGGGAAGCGGTTCTGATTGTACTGAATAACTGTGGGTAATGTAAACCTATGAAGAGGAGTAAACAAGGAACTACCCATCAGTATCTCCCGTTTTACTGGTGGGTGTCTTCGTTTACCTGCACAGGGCAAGTGGCAATAAAATGTCCATCTACACCACAATACATACAAAGATTCAAGTTTCTACGCCTTTGTCTCTCAACAGGATTTAAACGGGTACTCCCAATTTGCATGGGTTCTGATTCAGGTACGTTAGATTGAGAGCCATAAGATGCACCAGAGCACTTCATGGTTTATGTCTTTCGAATTTGCTGTTGCTATGGTAACCCCTTGCTGATGACGTCGAGAACCCGGAAGTAGAGGCCCTCTGGGAGTTGTAGTCCCGTTCATGTCGCCGTTCCCGGAAACGTTCGTCAATTGAGATAGCTAGATTTATTAAGGCGTCAAAAGTAGGAGGCTTATCTCTTGCTGAGATCTGGTATTTCACGTAGTCTGATAAGGAGTTTAAAAAGGTACCTTGCAATGCCCTGTTGTTCCAGTCAGTTTGCGCCGCCAGGATGCGGAACTCCAGGGCGTGTTCAGCGACAGGACGCCGGCCCTGAAGTAACCCCAACATTCTCTTTTCCGCGTTGGGTTGCTGTAGCGGCCTGTCGAAAATCCTGCAAAACTCCTCTAAAAGACTCCTAAACGAGACAAAGTCCAAGTCGTGTTGATGAATGAACGAAGTCGCCCATTGGAGGGCGTTACCTTTCAGTTGGTGCATGAAGTAAGTGATCTTTTTTATGTCCGACGAGTAGAGTTGGGGAGCTCCTCTGAAAGCGAGTTCGCACNTTATATTTTGTGTTATGTGCTATATAGGTGGTGTTTGTATTTTTCTCCACTCTTTTGTTTTATGGGACGTTTCTTATTCTTACCTGCCTTAGGACAACGGATGAAAATTAGCTATTGTGCTAACTCCGGCATATTTACATTGATGATAACTGCTGTTATGTTGATTAATATGCATTGTCCTAACTTAAATAAATAAATAAATGAAATGAAATATTAATGCTGAGGGTGTGAGGAGCTGCTGTTTTCCTCATCGACCGATAGCATTTTGCTGTGACGCGCACAATGTTGGAGGCATCGCGTGGCTCTAACAACTTGATGTTGTCCAAAAAGATGACATGAACTTGTTGGTTCCCCTGTCCATTGTCGCAGCTGATATTTTGTTGAAATCCGGCAGAAATTATACACTAATTGACTCAGAACTACCCTGCAGAGAGTCAGTCGACGCCATGTTTCCATTGAAACTAAGCTCTGAGAAGCTTTGCTTGTGAGACATGCAGTTTAGGGGGCGTTTCTGTAATGATTTCTAGGTAACCCAGTTTGTAACGAGACCCATAACGACACAAGGCACGAGTACAAAAAGAACAATGTTTATTATGGACTGTGATTTAAGTTTTCAAATGTACAACGTGGTTCATCAGGAATCCCTGGAGGAGGAAGCAGAACGTCAGAAGGAGTAGGCCCAGGGGTAGTTGTGAATGTTGGTTTTCAAATGTTTGTTTGTTCTTACAAATGATGAAGGGAGATGGGTTCCATGAAAATACAATCCTTCCAATAGCGGTTCCAGAGGGCAGAGAAGGAAGGCAAGTGGCTGGAGGGCACGGCACGAGGAACTGGATCCAAAAACAGACATAAATAGGAATCAATGCTCAAGCGAAGAGTAGTACTCGACTACAGCCTTAAATAGGATTGTAGCTCATCAGGTGGATGACCGTCAGCTGAGGGTGATTGGCAGCCATCTTGGAGCTACAGAGAGTGCTACACTTACAGTACCCCCTCTCCCCCCTCAAGGGTCGCCTCATGGCGAATGGAAGCGCTTTTCGGGGTGAGCCTTGAAGAACGAGGTGATCAAACTAGGGTCCAGGATGAAAGAGTGTGGAATCCAAGAACGCTCCTCAGGACCATAGCCTTCCCAATCCACCAGGTACTGAAAACCCCTCCCCCGGCGACGGACATCCAGAATGGCGCGTACAGTGTACGCCGGATGGTTGTCGATGAGACAGGCCGGAGGAGGCAGTTCGGCAGGCGGGCACAGAGGACTCACAGAAACAGGCTTGAGCTGAGAAACATAGAACGTCGGGTGAACCCTCATGGAGTCAGGAAGCCGGAGACGTACCGCAGATGGGTTGACGATCTTGACCACCGGAAATGGCCCGATGAAACGAGGGGCCAGCTTCCTGGGGGTGTCCTTCAGAGTGATGTTCCTGGTGGAAAGCCAAACCCTTTGACCCACCGTATAAGAAGGTGCAGAAGAACGATGACGGTCTGCAAACTTCTTGTTCTGGTCAGCCGTGCAGAGAAACGCCGCCTTCGCTTGACGCCAGATGCGTCGACAGCGGCGAAAATGGTGCTGTACAGAAGGCACCGAGATGTCCGTCTCCTGGCTGGGGAAGAGCGGAGGTAAGTAACCTAGGGAAGCCTCGAAAGAGGACATACCAGTGGCCGCAGATCTGTGGGCGTTGTGGGCATACTCCATCCAAACCAGATGTTGACTCCAGGCAGACGGGTTACATTCCACAAGACATCTCAGAGTGGACTCGAGTTCCTGATTACAACGTTCTGCCTGGCCGTTAGATTGTGGGTGATAGCTCGAGGTGAGGTTGGTGGATGCCCCTAAGGAGGAACAAAAACAGCGCCAAACCTGGGAGATGAATTGGGGACCTCTGTCCAACACCATGTCGGAGGGGATGCCGTGGATACGGAAAATATGTTGTACCAACAGTCGAGCCGTCTCCATGGCGGAAGGCAACTTCGGTAGAGGGATGAAGTGGGCAGCTTTGGAAAACCTGTCAATCACCATAAAAATGGCTGTGTTACCTTCGGATAGGGGTAGACCAGTGACAAAATCCACGACAATGTGCGACCAAGGACGGCTGGGTGTGGGCAGAGGCAGAAGAAGGCCCGCCGGGGGTTGAGTCCCGGATTTGTTCCTGGCACATGTGGAACAGGCTGTAACAAACTCTTTGAAATCGTGCGACAACGTAGGCCACCAGAAATGGGTCTTTCTTAGAGAGATCATACGGGCAACCCCAGGAAGACATGAGAGCTTATTTGTGTGTACCCACTCAAGTACCTTTGACCTCATGGATGAGGGGACGAAGAGCGTCCCAGGAGGACCAGTGCCCGGATCCGGTTCCAACAGGTGAGCCTGTCGAACCTCCTTAGCGATGGGCCAGGTGAGGGTTCCCACGATGCAGACCGGGGGTATGATGCTTTCAGCAGATTCGGGAGCGTCTGGAGGAGAAAACTGACGTGACAGAGCATCAGGCTTAATGTTTTTGGAACCCGGTCTGAAAGTCAAAGAATAATTAAAACGATTGAAGAAAAGTGACCAGCCTGCCTATCTGGGGTTCAATCGTTTTGCGTCCCGGAGGTACGTAACATTCTTATGGTCAGTCCAAATGAGAAAGGGTACCTCCGTTCCCTCAAGCCAATGACGCCACTCCTCAAATGCCAACTTCACCGCAAGCAGTTCTCTGTTACCCACGTCGTAGTTTCTCTCAGCTTGAGACAGTCGACGAGAGTAGAAGGCACAAGGGTGTACCTTGTCGTCCGTGGGTGACCTTTGGGACAACACAGCACCCACCCCGGTATCGGATGCATCCACTTCGAGGATGAACTGACGAGCCGGGTCTGGGTGGCAGAGGATGGGTGTGGAGGAGAAAATAACTTTTAGTTTACCAAAAGCAGAGTTGGCTTCAGGAGTCCACCGAAACGCTTTGCTAGTGGAGGTGAGCTGAGAGAGGGGTGCTGCGATGCGGCTGTAGTCCTTGATGAAGCGCCTGTAGAAATTAGCAAATCCTAGGAACCGTTGCAATTGTTTCCTGGTATCCGGAACCGGCCACTCCACCACTGTCTTAGTCTTTTCATGGTCCATCCTGTAGTGCCCTTTTCCAAAAATAAACCCCAAAAATGAGACAGAGGAGGCGTGAAAATCACATTTCTCACCTTTAACAAAGAGTTGGTTTTCATAAAGTCTCTGAAGTACCCTCTTGACTTGAGCAACATGTTTTTGCTCGTTCCTGGAGTAAATGAGGATATCGTCCAAATAAAAAAAACACAAAATCTCCAATAAAATCCCGCAATTCATCGTTAATCAGTGCCTGAAAGACTGCGGGAGCATTGGTGAGGCCCAAAGGCATAACTAAATACTCGAAATGTCCCAAGGGTGTTTTGAAGGCTGTTTTCCACTCATCACCCTCTTTGATCCGAACCAGGTGATAAGCGTTACGAAGATCCAGTTTAGTGAATTTGGTAGCGGGTTGTAATTGTTCTTGTACGGAGTTGATTAACGGTAATGGATATTTGTTTTTTATGGTTATCAGGTTTAGACCTCGATAGTCGATGCAGGGATGCAGTGTCTTGTCCTTCTTAGTAACAAAAAAGAACCCTGCCTCCAACGAGGACGTAGAAGAACAGATAATCCCCGAATCGAGGGATTCCTCAATGTAGGATCTCATGGAGTCACGTTCAGGACCCGACAAATTATAGAGACGGCTAACTGGCAAAGGAGCTCCCGGGAGGAGGTCAATGGGGCAGTCATAGGGACGATGAGGAGGAAGAGAAAGAGCTTTACATTTACTGAATACCGGGGCCAGATCATGGTATACAGGAGGTATGCTAGAGAGGTCTATATCTTTTGTACCTGGTGCGCTTATGGAAGGATTGGAGATGCCAGAGCGGAGACAGTGTTTTAAACATCTGTCACTCCATCTCTCAACCCTACCGAGTTCCCAATTGAAATGGGGATTGTGATCCCGTAACCAGGGGAAACCAAGGATTAATTGCGTGTTTGGGGAGTCAAATACAAAAAAACTAACCTCTTCATGATGATTTCCTGATGTGATTAAGTGTAGGTTAGTGGTCTTAAATCAAATCTGTGTTAGGGTCTCCCCAGTAACCCCAGCAATGGACACTGGTTCTATTTTAAGGACAGGAAGAGATTAGCCTGGCCCTCGCCTTCCTGCACAGCTCCGCTCAATTCTCATTTCCCTTCACTGCACAGTCTGGGATTTCTCTCATATACAACGATTTCTCCGGCCGATTTTTGACCGGACCAATCAGAGAACAGAAAGGGCAGAGTTTTTGGCCCCTAACCCTGTTCCAGCGCAGCCAGCGAGCATTCGCATGTTCTCATTCAAAGCGATGCAAAGCGATGCAGGACTGTTTTATGTGACACAAATTTATTAGTTTCCCCTTTCCCCTTCTCCCATGTTCCCTTATCTGGAGTTTTCTTTTGGGTTTTTTCCCCAAAAGTCAAGTAATCGCTCCCTCCTCCCTCCTCCTTCTCCTCACCCTCCGCTGAGTGAAATGAACAAGGAAATGCCTTAGGTTGTCACGAGAGAATTAAAGTCAGGTTTTACGTTGCTGCCCGAGTCCCATCAGATTTCCTGGTCTTCTGGTGTGTTGGACCAGCGCTCCATGGTTTTATTTTATTTTTATTAGGACATTTTATTAACCCATTTAAGCCCAAATTTTTTTCAGAGTTGAAAGGCACATCATTTTATCAGTTGGGTCCTTCTGAATCATGTTATGTATTTATTTTCATCATTCTTTATTTTGATTTGAAGAAAATGGCATTTTTATGACTGGCAACAATTGTTGCCAGTAGTCACACAGCTTGTCACTAGGTCAACTGTCACCTGTTCATAACAGAGAACTAATAATAATATAGTAATAACAAAATAATAATGTAGTCAGAATAAATAATAACAATAAGTTGGAGCCTCAGGTTCCTCCTGTATAAAATTCCAAACAACAAACAATTTGAACATTTTTTTAATTCCTAATTTATTCGTCTGTAGACTCGGATTTTGTAACTTTGTAATCAAAACTTCAACGAACAGTGTTTTTTTCTTATAACCTCTAATAACACACACATACACACACACACATATACATATACATATATATATATATATATATATATATATATATATATATATATATATATATATATATATATATACATATATATATATACAGTATATATATATATACAGTATTTCATCCCATACATTCCATCATCTTTTATGGATGTTCTACTCAGGATGGTACTTCTTGAAACACTCCAAATATAGTGGCACATAACACTTTTCACACGCAAACGATGTGCGTCCCCCACAGTTTTTGCATCGCTTGTACCTGCTACCAGTGTTGCAGGGCCAGTGGTTGAAACGATCAAACCTGGTGGCATCAGTTATCGCCACAGCCATTAAAGATCTTCTGCCCTGCCTACTTGGCTTTGTTCCATGGCACATGAGAAGGGTCTGGGCTACCAGCCTCTGGAAGGAGAGGAGATCTTTCTGCCCACTTTTCCAGGTTCTAAATGAATGAAAAAACAAGCACGATAGATGAATGAATATGCCATGTTTTTGTTCATTTATGAAGCTATTGATGAATTATCAATATCCTCCTTTCTACAGTGTCATGCCCCATATGTAGAATGTTCTGTAAAAGCAATATCATGCTTGAGTTTGTGATGTTGGTCTGGATATCATCACTGTTGCTCTTGTCAAATGAAGAGCACTAGCGATCACCTCATGTCAAACATCACAAACACGATTGTGATATTGCTAAATAACATGCAGCCTTGTGTACCTGTAATAGCACCAGCTGTTCACCATGGCACTGTTCAGGGCCCAGCTGAAGCATGGCCACCACCACTTCTTGGACCGTATGTTGACTCTGTAGCGGCTGACAAACTGGTCATGCAGGTCCACTCCTCCCATGTGTGTGTTGTAATCCTGGATACACTTGGGCTGTCTGACCTTGTCCATGGTCCGTTTTTGTTTGTTCCATCTCTTTGCCTCAGTTTCGATGAACTCCCTTTCCATGTTTGACACCACAGTGACCATGCTGTTGTCATTCCACCTTACAATCAGCTTCTCTGCCTCAACCAGATATTCAGCATTTCCTCTGGGTGTCTTCTTGAAGGTCTTGGGTTCTGTGAAAGGAACCTTGTGGAGCTGAGCTTGTCGCATCGTGCCACAGCTGCCATAGCCTCTCAGGGTCATCTCATCCACCAGGGACAGGGTTGTGAAGAGGTTGTCATGGTAAAACTTGACTCCAGGTGGAACTTCAGCTTTCTCTGCCAGGCCAAGAACCACACTTGGTCCCTGACCAAGTCCAGTTTCCACCAGATCTGTGTGGCTTCCTACATATGGCTAGATCATCAACATATTTTACCTCAGCGAAACACAAGCTAATGTTAGGCTAGCAAAAAAATGATGTTGGCTAGCAAGAGAATGATGTATGGAAGCGAATAAAAATCTTAGACACACAGGCCTTGACTACATAATTTATTTTGCTAGGAAGAGTATCCTTAGAAGACTAAAATAAGACATTGCACATCATTTTACAATTTGAAATAAGAAAATTAGGTGCAATCCTGCAGACAGTGTTTTCCTGTAGTTAGCGACAAGCTATGTGCCCATTGGCAACTTTTGTTGCCACTTACAAAAAGACGCCCATGAACAAAAAAATATTTATCCTAGGTACAATTTTTGTGGAGAGTGTTACTGTAGAGACTTGAAAGATTAAATAATTATAAAAATTTATGGGGGAAAACCATAAGAAATGTTATAAAAATTACCTTTTTCCAAGACGATTTGCATATTCCATGTCTTCAGCCGGATGGCCCAGGAAACATGTGATATCATGCAACAGGAAGCACTTGGAAACATTTTTTAAAATCAAAACCTTTGTCTAAGTTGTCTACTAGTTTATAGGTGGAAAATGTTGCATTAATACATTTTAGATTTTTTTACTGAGTGGAAAATGACAGTGATACACTTTGGCAACAATTGTTGCCAGTGGGGCTAAATGGGTTAACATATAAACACAGAATATCCAAAGGCAGCAAGAGAAAATTCAGCAGGAGGCAGAGCTGAAGTCAAGTTCAGCAGACCACGGGGGAGCGCGCAGCCGACGAGCATTCGCATGTTCTCATTCAAAGCGATGCAGGACTGTTTTATATGTGACACAAATTTATTAATTTCCCCTTCTTAATCCCTTATCTGGAGTTTTCTTTTCTTTTTTTTTCCAAAAGTAAGTGATCATCACTCCCTCCTCCTCCTCCTCCTCCTCCTCCTCTCCCTCCGCTGAGTGAAATGAACAAGGAAATGACTGAGGTTGTCACGAGAGAATTAAACTCGGGTTTTAAGTTGCTACCCGAGTCCCATCAGATTTTCTGGTCTTCTGGTGTGTTGGACTAGCGCTCCATGGTTTTATTTTATTTTATTAGGACGTTTTATTAACATATAAATATAGAATATCCAAAGGCAGCGAGAGAAAATTCAGCAGGAGGCAGAGCTGAAGTCAAGTTCAGCAGACCACGGGGGAGCAGCCATCAGCAGAGGCCACGCCTCCAGCAAGAATCGTTTGTCAATGGAGAAAGTCCAGACCCTAGTCTGAAGCGAAGTGAAGTCAAAGTCAAAGTCAACTTTATTGTCAGAACTGCAATATGTACAGGACATACACACGACCGAAATTGCGTTTCTCTCAGTCCCTCGGTGCAACAGTAACCATCTAAACACTAAACACTAAAACATTTAATAAACATAAGCATAAAATAGTAAAAGTGTAACACTGTCCTGAGTTTTTTCATAATAGTATAAAAGTATGAAAATTTACACCAACACTGAAACACCAAACACCCAATGAACATAAGCATAAAATGAAATAATAAAAGTGTAATACTGTCCTGAGTTTTTGCATAGTAGTATAAAAAGTATAAAAAGTATATCTATAAAATAAACTGAAGGTTCTAGCATTGACATTTGCAAAGAGTGGCAGGAAGGACAAGGGTCTGGTTTTAACCAGGCTAGGAAGAGATAGATCTCTGATCAAATCTTGGCTAATTAGATTTTGTTCTGCACCGGAATCAATGGGCCTCATGCAAGAACATGTTCGTATTTTTATCCTAAATTTCTCTTACTTTTGTTCGTACGAAGCGTTCGTACGAACATGCCACGTCAGATTCAACAAACTCTTCTATCCTCAGGAAAAGTGTGTAAATGAGCTGCGTAAATATAATGAATTGCACCTGTTCTATCCACCTGCTCGTGCACGCGGAGAGGTCATTTACATAATTCCCACCCCTCAAAACACCATATAAGGCTACGTTTCCTGCCTCAGAGAGCAGGAAGTGTCCGTTCATAAAATGACAGCGAAAAGTAAAAAGAAGAACTTTACGGGTGCGGAGATTGAAGTTCTGCTCTCCGAGATCGAGAAAAGAAAATCTGTCCTTTTTAGCAGCATCACTCATGGGATTAAAGGACCAACTAAAGCCAAAGAATGGCATGAAATAACCACTGCTGTTAATGTTGTGTCTCCCGTGCCGTGGGTCGTACAGTACCAGAAATCAAGAAAAAATGGTTTGATCTGAAAATGGCTTCAAAAAAACATCTCGCCACAGCACGGTGCTCTATGACTGCAACAGGAGGAGGTCAAGGAAAAGTCTGCGTTACCAAGATGGATGGAAAAATAACTGTCATGTCAAAACTCCAATTGTGCGCTCAACTACAGCACGAGTGCTTGTATGCAACTTATTACACAAGCGCTCCTGTCTTGTCTGAGTGCTGTTTAGAGGTGTCATAAGCAGGGCCGGATTTAGGAGGATGGGGACCCCTGGGCTTGAGTCATCTTGGGGGGCCCATATATATACAGTATATATACCGGAGTGTGTGTGTGTGTGTGTGTGTGTGTGTGTGTCCTTGTTTATGCTACGTTGTAAGGCCCAGTTTTCTGAGTTTTACCCAATTGTGAGGCCCAACTGGTTCTTATGGGGCCCAAAGCCCGGGCCCCATAAGAAGAAGTCCCGTTGGTGGGTTAGGGGTTAGGTTTAGGACTAAGGTGTGAATTGAGGATGTGTTAAGGTTAGGTTAGGTATGTATTGGTAATGGTTAGGTTTAGGGTAAAGGTCAGGGTTAGGCTATAGAAATGAATGAAAAATGAATGGAAGTCAATGCAATGGCCCCACAAAGATAGTAAAACAAACCTGTGTGTGTGTGTGTGTGTGTGTGTGTGTGTGTGTGTGTGTGTGTGTGTGTGTGTGTGTGTGTGTGTGTGTGTGTGTGTGTGTGTGTGTATATATATATTTGTTTGTTTGTTTGTTTTGCTTTGGTTCAGATGATGAGCAGAAAATGACTGAATAGTAAGTTTTCACAACTTACAACTTTAATATGCCAGTTGTCACAAACTACAAACAACCCTGAACTGGTTAAATACAAAACCACATGTTAGGGTTTGAAACTAGAATATGATGCTTCCATCACAAAATAAAATCACTGAATAGCTATTGTTGCCTGGACTTCAACACAAACTTCCCTGCAACACGCTTGCAGCAACTTCATTTTTTCTCTTCCCTTGTTTCTTCACCTGGTTTGGGGGGCCCCAGCTCCATTTCTTCTACAGCCGCCCCTGCTTTCTCCTACACCAGCTCCTTTGCCTCCGTTCCTGCACTTTTTATTTCTCCATTCACCTCCACCTCCACTTTCACTTCCTTATCACCAGCGGTGGGTGGGGGACCGGCTGCGCGCACCCCCCCTCCCCCGCCGGCAGCGGGAGGGGACCGGCCGCGCTGAAGCGAATAAAAGATAAAATCATCCAGTTTTACATAAAACCTAACAAGAACAGTTTTCTCCTTTGTGAGACAACGTGTTTGAGACTATCCGTTCACCAAAAAAAACTTAGGGGCGGGCCCGGAGGCTCTGGGGGCCCCTAAAATTCTGGGGCCCCGGGCTCAAGCCCCTGAAAGCCCCTGCATAAATCCGGCCCTGGTCATAAGCCATGGGGCTAATGCATAGCCTTGATCACTTGTGGAAAATAGTGAGTTATAGGTAAATGATCAGAGAATAATTCCAAATCCTCAATTACAAATTAAAAAGTTACCAACAAGCTAGCCATCTCCATGGGCACCTTGCGCAAGACGCGTGCCAACAGCACTGTTTTGCAGCACAAATGAGTCATGCGCTCCTCCTGGCCATCGCGCAACCACATTTAGCAGGTTATATTTCGAATCAGATATAATTTGGACATTTATGGAGTGGTATTGCTTCCGATTGAGGAATGGGAATGCGTCAGGTGAAGGTGCTTTGATCCGTATGTGTGTACAGTCTATTGCTCCGATGGTGTTTGGCAGTCCAGCAATAGCATGAAAATCAGTCTTAATTTGTACTTGTTCTGCGGCGGTGTATGGGAATTTTATGTACCTGGGTGTTAATTTGAGGAGGGCTTTGGGGAGCGCACAACTCACCGAAGCCTGCAACACACCAGACAAATTAAACTTAAAATTCTAATTCTAATTCAAACAGAATAACCTATTGTCAAGAATAATTATGGTGCGTGATTTTTTTAAACCCAAAATATTTTCTAAATAACGAAGTATAAAGTTATTAGTGGAGAAAATCCGTCTGGATAACAGCAGACTGACTGCTCGTAAAATATATGACAGGTCTGGACCACAAGTAAATTTTGTTCGTATCTGAAAAAAAATCTTAGAATACGAAAACATTGTTGAATGCCACAAATGCTCCTAAATCACTCGTACGCACAGTTTAAGAACAAATCTGTGCGTACGAACGGTTCTTGCATGAGGCCCAATGAGTGCAGAAACAGGGAAGTGGTTCTGATTGTACTGAATAACTGTGGGTAATGTAAACCTATGAAGAGGAGTAAACACGGAAGTACCTACCAGTTTCTCCCGTTTTACTGGTGGGTGTCTTCGTTTCCCCGCACAGGGCAAGTGGCAATAAAATGTCCATCTACACCACAATACATACAAAGATTCAAGTTTCTACGCCTTTGTCTCTCAACAGGATTTAAACGGGTACTCACAATTTGCATGGGTTCTGATTCAGGTACGTTAGATTGAGAGCCAGAAGATGGCACCAGAGCACTTCGTGGTTTATATCTTTCAAATTTGCTGTTGCTGTGGTAACCCCCTGCTGATGACGTCGAGAACCCGGAAGTAGAGGCCCTCTGGGAGTTGTAGTCCCGTTCACGTCGCCGTTCCCAGAAACGTTCGTCAATTGAGATAGCTAGATTTATTAAGGCGTCAAAAGTAGGAGGCTCATCTCTTGCTGAGATCTGGTCTTTCACGTAGCCTGATAAGGAGTTTAAAAAGGTACCTTGCAATGCCCTGTCGTTCCAGTCAGTTTGCGCCGCCAGGATGCGGAACTCCAGGGCGTGTTCAGCGACAGGACGCCGGCCCTGACGTAACCCCAACATTCTCTTTTACGTGTTGGGTTGCTGTAGCAGCCTGTCGAAAATCCTGCGAAACTCCTCTAAAAAACTCCTAAACGAGACAAAGTCCAAGTTGTGTTGATGAATGAACGAAGTCGCCCATTGGAGGGCGTTACCTTTCAGTTGGTGCAGGAAGTAAGTAATTTTCTTTATGTCCGA
This sequence comes from Garcialebias charrua, assembly GCA_038048925.1. Classification (NCBI taxonomy): domain Eukaryota; kingdom Metazoa; phylum Chordata; class Actinopteri; order Cyprinodontiformes; family Rivulidae; genus Garcialebias; species Garcialebias charrua. Next base: position 42,948 of record JBBPBX010008360.1, on the reverse strand, counting down.
CGAGTAGAGTTGGGGAGCTCCTCTGAAGGCGAGTTCGCACTGAAAGAGAAAGCCCTCACATTGAGCTGGGTCTCCTGAAAAGAGTTCAGACGGTTTTACTACCAGTTGTTGTGAAAACAGAGGATCATTTTCAGAGCTGATGTTAGATCTTGAAGCTTGTGGAGATGCAGAAGCTGTGGGAGGAGAAGGAGCGAGTGTCTGATTAATAGCGTGAACCATATCTCCAAGTTCCTGTAGATTGGACTGTGTTTTGAGCTGTTGGCTTAAAACTTGTCTCATCATCTCCTCCAATTGATTCATTCGCCCCGTTTGAGAGGAACTAGCTTGTTCGCTCTTGGTCTCGTTCTGGGTTTTGTTTGGCTGGAGCATTCTGTAAAGATTTCTAGGTAACCCAGTTTGTAACGAGACCCAGAACGACACAAGGCACGAGTACAAAAAGAACAATGTTTATTATGGACTGTGATTTAAGTTTTCAAATGTACAACGTGGTTCATCAGGAATCCCTGGAGGAGGAAGCAGAACGTCAGAAGGAGTAGGCCCAGGGGCAGTTGTGAATGTTGGTTTTCAAATGTTTGTTTGTTCTTACAGATGATGAAGGGAGATGGGTTCCATGAAAATCCAATCCTTCCAATAGTGGTTCCAGAGGGCAAAGAAGGCAGGCAAGTGGCTGGAGGGCACGGCACGAGGAACTGGATCCAAAAACAGACATAAATAGGAATCAATGCTCCAGCGAAGAGTAGTACTCGACTGCAGCCTTAAATAGGATTGTAGCTCATCAGGTGGATGACCGTCAGCTGAGAGGTATTGGTGGCCATCTTGGAGCTGCAGAGAGTGCTACTCTTACAGTTTCTGGGCAGAGCTTGGTAAGGTCCATGGTTTACATTACATCCAATTACACTGCAAGTTCAGACCATTGCAAAACTGTTAAAACCTACTAAGATTCTAAAAAAAAAACGAGAGACAGAGCTTCTTTTAGTGGTCTTTGAATATGGCGGTTTCTATCCCATAATCCTTTGCGCCGCGGACCACGAGCCTTTGCGCGCGGACCAGTGACGTCACGCTCCAAAGCTCTATTGCTAGTATCACTCAGCCCTCTGTGAATAGCAAACAACCATCAGGGTGCTAACGATCCATCGTTAGGCTGATGTTCCTCCTTGATCATGTGAGCAACTGGTTTCAGCTGTCAGTAGCAAGCTGGTTGATCCGCTGTGAGAGGGTGCTATTTATAAGTCTGAGCTGAATTCAGCATCTCAGACTGAGGAAGTCTTTCGGACAAAAGACGAAACGTTTCTACAGTTTTTTTGCTTTGTTTTGTTTTTTGAATGTCCAGAGGACCAGACTTAGCTTTTTTAGATTTTTTCTACCTGGATTATTGAGCATGCATCAGGGTATTATAGTGAACTATTACACAAAACTAATGGTGATATGAAAGCAGCATGGCGAGTAATGAATAGTGTTCTGAAAAAAACAAGAATGAAACAAGCTTGTCACAGTATTTTGTGAAAAATAATGAGGAAATACATGATGAAAATGAAATTGTTAATGGATTTAATAACTATTTTGTGAATGAGAGATCAAACCTTGCAAATACAATTCCAAAAATAGATAAAAAATGTGAGCTACTTAATTAAAGGTTGTGAAAACAGTATGTTTCTACATGAAACTGACAAAGAAGAAATGATGGTAGTTAAAAAATGTGAAGATAAAAGATCTAAGGATGGGTAGATATGGATATGATGGTTGTAAAACACATAATGAATCGTGTTTACGTATATAGTATATGTAATTTGTCTTTTTCAGCAGGTATATTCCCTGATAATGTGAAAATAGCTAAGGAAGTCCCTATTTTTAAAAATGGTGATAAATGCGTATTTAATAATTACAGACCAATATCTTTGTTGCCACAATTCTCTAAAATTCTAGAAAAATCATTTGTGACCAGATTAGACAAATATCTTGAGATGCATAATATTTTAAGTAACAGTATGTATGGGTTTTGATTTAAAAAAAATCTAAATCCATGGCTCTTATGGAATTGACAGAACAAATTACCACAGCTATCGATCAAAAGCAACATTGTGTAAGTCTATTTGTTGATTTAAAGAAAGCTTTTGATACAATTGATGACAACATTCTCCTTGATAAATTAAACAAATATGGTATTAGAGGACCAGCGTTGCAGTGGGTATGTAGCTATTTGAAAGACAGAAAATAGTTTGTACAAATAGATGATGTACAATCTAACCTATGCAAGATCACATGTGGAGTCCCACAAGGCTCTATTGGACAAAAGTTGTTTATTTTGTATGTAAATGATTTAGTGGAGGTGTCTGGACTCCTAAAATGTGTTCTTTTTGCTGATGATACCACTTTTTTTTTTTTTTTTGGTAGAGATTTGGAACAAATGTTTGAGTTGTTAAAAATGGAGTTTGTTAAATTACAAATTTGGTTTAAACAAGTTATCATTAAACCTAGATAAAACAAATTATATGTTATTTAGTAATAAAAAGACAACTGTGGATTTTCTTTCAAAATTGATGGTGTTGAGGTATGCAGAGTAAGTGAGGTGAAGTTTTTGGGTGAAATTATTGATGACAAACTGTCGTGGAAACAGCTAATAAAATATGTTAAAATTAAGATATCTAGATCAACTGCAGTACTGTATAAAGTAAAGGACTTGTTGAATGATAAAGCTCTATACTGTATTTGATGTATAATACAATCTTTGTTCCACATTTAATTTATTGTGTTGAAGTTTGGGGAACAGCATGCAAAACTATAACAAAGACTATTTTTATTTTACAGAAAAGAGCTGTGAGAATTATTACAAGAAAGCCTTACTGTCATCCATCAAATATATTATTTAACCAACTCAAATTACTGAAGTTTTATGATTTGGTGGACTATAATATTTTGTTAGTAATGTATAGAGCTCATAATAACACACTACCTTCAAACGTTCAAATGCATTTTGTTAAGAGAAAAAGCTGTTACAATCTTAAAGACCGTGTAAAGTGAATTTCAATATTTTCTTCAATAAACATTATAAATGTCATAATTGTAATCTTGTAAATGAGTAAAAAGTCTCAAAATTGTAGCTCAATTAATTTTGGAGTTATAGATCCAACTGTGTATAAAGATATGTCTGTTTCAGGATTTTTTAGGCGTGTTTTAAATGTGACCGCGTTTCGTCACGCGGTCTTCTTAAGTATAGCCCCACCCCCTGCAGCTCCAGCCGTATAAATTAGTTATTCGCCTTGGTGGAGCCGTTCACTCGCGAATCGCAGATAGCATCAGATAGCAATAGCTATAGCTCCTTTTTTGCTAAGAAAATGTGACAGGTCCTTTGCATACTTAGTTATCAACGTGATTACTCTTTAATCACCAACACAGACCCCTCATGCGATGTGACCGGGTCGGACCGGGTGCAGCGAGTCCGCTCATCTTCTAAAATAGCGCTTATTATTAAACGCATAACAGCGGAGTTATGAATTATAGTTGTGTCCTCAACTTTAAAACCAAAACCAGAGTTGTTTGTGCACTAAAAACAGCGTAACTCTTGGAAAAAGGAGCTGCTGTTACAGCCAGAACTCAGATAAAAACAGAGCAGGTTTAACTGACGTCTCTGAGAAGGGGCAGACTCAGCGCAGCTGCCCGAAATCAGACTCCATGAAGCGGACTGACGAGAGCAACGCAACCCTGAAGCCACGGAGCTTGAATATCCAACTTCCAATGTGAAACTAACTTTACCGCAGTGCAGGTTTACTGGATCTCTGCTGCACCTGTCTGCCTCTCCACACAGCTCAGGCTGTGAAGAACAATGTCGACCGTCACAGTGGTCACTGTCTGACTCAGAGTCTGAGTCTGGCTCTGGAGGTTCAAATGAGTAGGGCTGGAGAACTCCAGCCTTCGCAAACATCTTCAGGGTGCAGGACATGGGCGCAGTACTGCGCTGAAACCACGCCCATGCGCTGACACGCCCCCAGCGTTTCAGACCAGGGCACAATTATGTTTTTTCATTATTTTTGAGACTTAATTTTATAAGGTAAACAATGTTTTTAATCAGTCAGATTTATATGGGTGATTAATAACACATATTTATGCCGTGTGACAAACTCAAAACACACATTTAATTTTACTTTACACGGTCTTTAAGGGAACTTAGATTTATGCAAAACCACAGTACAAAACTAGTTTAAAGGGACGGTCTATTTTAATACAGGGAGTTGAATTGTGGAACGGTTTTGAAAATGATGTTAAAAAAGCAAAATCAGTGCTTATGTTTAAAAAATTATCAAAACTAAATTGTTAACAAAATACTAAAATTTTTAGTTGAATGTTTAATGTACTAGAAATTTGTAGATTGTGAAGAGTTACTCTTTTTGCTCTGTTACTCACAGATAATTATTGTTTGAATTGATTGTTTGAATTGTTTTGTTTTTAATAAAAGGGGCAGATAAAATGATTGATTGATTGATTGATTGATTGATTGATTGATTGATTGATTGATTGATTGATTGATTGATTGATTAATTAGTTCTGATCATTCAGTTCAGCCACATGTTCTCCTTGGAAAGTTAATACAGATAAATGTTAACCCTTTTATAACCAGGTAGTGCTACCAACAGGTACATCTTCAGACACAGTGATCAGAGCTCTGTGACCATGCACAATCATCTCATTAAACAGGTGACCTCAGACAAATGCCTTGATGTTCATATTGACAGTGACTTGAGCTGGCAGACACAGGTTACCACCAATTGAGACAGAATCCACCAGCACCTTCACTTTTTACATAAACTCTGTCTATTTGGTATTTGTAAAAACATGATGTTATTTTCCAAAGCAACAACAGAATCCATCCTTCAGTACGGTATCACCTGCTGGTTGCAGAACCTAACAATCAAATCTAAAACTCTGAATCATTATTAATCAAGAGCAGCAGCTCTTGTCTTTGCAGGGGCAGTTGTGCAATTGGATGATTCTCCAACTGTTGGCTGGAGCAGGAGATAGAAGTATAGGAGGAATAAATGATCAAGTTGGTAAAATTTAAGAGTCCAGTAGAACTTTCAGCCCTGTTTAGTTAAAGTGTGGACATTTTCACACATTACATACAAATGAGTGTGTGTGTGTGTGTGTGTGTGTGTGTGTGTGTGTGTGTGTGTG
>JBBPBX010008360.1:18024-37720 GCA_038048925.1 Garcialebias charrua | reverse complement strand
GTGTGTGGGGGGTGACGCTTTGAGCCCATTGGTTGTTGTTTTCACAGACATGTGAAGGGGTTGTTTCAACAAGGTTGGACCAAGCCTAAATTGATCTCATCCTGACAAAGATTTCCACGGATTGTCGAGTATGATCAGGTTGGGCTAGTCAGCCGTGAAGTGGGTGTTGGGATGATTTGAGTGGATGGTTGCGGAATGAGGAAGAAGCGGGAGTTGAGGTCGGCGGACGTGATGGGTCAGAGCCGGAGTCATTCGCCTCCGGGACGCGGGTCGGGTTCTGGTTCCCGTGAGGGAGCCGTGCTGAGTCAACGGAGTGGTAAGGCAGTTGGCAGCAACTGCGCTGTGCTTGGGCAGGTGGTTACGGAGTTTGATTTTAGTTCGAGTAGTGAGTCTGGTGATATGGGAGAAAGTGGTGTCGGAGATGCTGTGACTTGGAGTAATGTAGCCACTTCAAAGAGCAGGAAGAAGCGGAAGTCGCAGACTTCTGTGGGGGATGTTTCAACTTCTGACACTGCTGAGGAGTCTGTAGTTGTACCTGAGAAACAGACTGATGGGCATAAAGTTATTGTTAAGTTGACTCATGAAGGTGTCTCTTTTGGTGACTGGAACCCGGTTAAACTGACCAAAACTTTACACAGCCTGATAGGTGAGGTTCACGATGCCAAGGTGTTGCGAAGCGGTGCGCTGATTGTTCAGTGCAGGGACAGTGTGCAGCAGGAAAAGGCCCTTAAGATGACCAAAATGGACGGGAAGTTGGTTCGTTGCAGTCTGCTTGACAGCGATACGATGTGTAGAGGGGTCATTGGTGGGGTTCCTTTGTCTATCTCCACTGAAGAATTACAGGGTAATTTGCATGGTGCTGGTGTAAAATAATTTAAGCGTTTGAAGACGACTAGAGATGGTGTACGCTGTGACAGCCTGTCTGTGTTGATTAAATTTGAAGGGAAGTGTTTGCCCCTTAGAGTCTTCATTGGTTATGTGAGTTATGTTGTGAAACCGTACGTTCCTCCGCCGTTGAGGTGTTTTAAGTGTCAAAAGTTTGGACATGTGGCAGCGGTTTGCTTTGGGAAACAACAGTGTGGGCGGTGTGCGGGTTACCATGCGTATGGGGAATGTGGTGCTGAGGCCAGGCTTAGATTTTGTAACTGTGGTGGGGAACACGCTGCTGCTTACCGGGGTTGTCGGTTCAGTAAAAGGGCAGAGGAAATTCAGAGAGTAAAGTTGAGTCAAGGGATTACCTATGCTGAAGCTGTGAAAAGACTCACAAGTCGTTCAGAGAGACCGACACCACCGGTGACACCTAGCATTGCGCCTAAGGATTGTGATGGGTGCTCTAAACTGCCCAGTGATTCATTGATAGTGAACAAAAGGGATTTTGTGCTGTTTATGGTAGAAGTGATAAATTGTTCGGCTCAGACTGTTAGGAAGACTGAAAAAATCAAGATTATAGTTAAGGCTGCGGAAAAATACCTGGGTGTGAAAGACCTTGGTTGGGAGGCCGTTGAGGGCATGATGGGTAAAGGCGTGACGCCATCTCCGTCAGGGGATGGTGCTTCCTGATGTTAAAATGCCTGTTTCGTTGGTCTGCTAGTACTGGTTTTGAATTTTGGAAAGTACTCGATTATTTGAAAGAATTTAGTTTTATTTTTTATTTTTTTGGAGCGTTGGTCCAGAATATTCCATAACAGTAGGTGGCGGTAATGCACCTTTCAGTTGTTTGCCAACCGCCAAAAAAGAACCCATGAGAGAGAGAGAGAGAGAGAAAGATTTCCACCAGGAGGTTCTTTTTTTTTAACATTCTTAAAGCAAAGCAGCTTCTGAAGTGGTCAAACCAGAGTAGTACCATCAAGGAGAACTTCAACACATTGACAGGTACATTTTTGTTTGGTTGTTTGTTTTTTAATACAAGTGGGTGAAGGAGAAAGGAGAAAATCTATAAGAAAAAAATCACTTCAACCAAGAAAAGGAGCACTGAACCCCTGCAGCTTCAAATGAGTTTCTGTAAGTTTATTATAAAGCTAAAAACTACTGTATTCTAACAGGCCAAAAAACATTTTAGGTCACAGGGGTCACCAGTGCCCATGTCCAGCAGAAAACTCTTAAAGAGGAACTCCACACCCTGTGGATCGGTAACTCCTCCCCAGAAGCATTTTCAAAATCACCCTCAAAATGGGCGTGTTGAGAGACAAGGAGGGGTGGAGGTAGAGTTGTGCTTTTGTTCACGCCTCCACCTGCAACAACCTAAAACAAATTAAACCTCTAGCCAACAACATACACCAAGCAACAACAAAGAATAAACATGTAGATGTATTTATCTATTTCACCCATTCCATCCAAAACCAAAGGCCTAAAAAAATGAAAATGAAAAGAAAAAAAGAAAGCTTTTCAGTAGTGAAATGTAGCACTTCCATATAAGGTATGCACAGCTGCAGGACCGTCTCATCTCTGCAGGGGATTGGCTCTGCTTGAACCACCTTTGTGACGTCAGAGTGTACAAGACACATTGTAGTTTTTTTTGTACTTGTTTTTTTTATAAATAAAAAATAAAAAAAGAACAGTCCTGACCAATATGAAAATTAAGGTGCAATAACCTCTGTTCAACCCATAGACCTACCGTAAACACGTTTTTAGACCAAATATTGCTGATTTACACAGATACGCACAATTATGTGAAAATAAACACAGCCATAGTGCTAGATAACATTTTAAACACATTCTAGGGAGTTCATCAGCTAAAAAAAGTTAATTTTGGGTTTAATTCCTCTTTAAAACATAATCAAAATGAGGGTTCTTCAGTGGTAATCAGGATTTGGTGAAATTTCAAACATTAAAATTAAAAATAAAAGCATATTTTCTAAAGTTGTTACACAGACAATAAATGGATATTTTACAACCTCTAAGCAGACATATAATGCGACCCCCCCTGTTCTCTCTAGCACCCCCACCCCCATGGGGGTCAGGCCCCCCCAGGTTGGGAACCACTTATTTATTCCATACTTAATATTTTGGTGAAACTAAGGTTTGAGAACTGTCCATTCCATCCATCCATCCATTCTCTTCCGCTTATCCGGGGTCGGGTCGCGGAGGTAGTAGCCTAAGTAGGGAGGCCCAGACGTTGAGGTCATGTTTGAGAACTGTTTCCTTACTAAATTCTATTGATGGTTTATTTTTCAGAGGTGCAGAGTTCAAATTTGGGGGTGCTTGAGCACCCCCAAAAAGAGGCTGAAATCACTCCTGAAGCCAGTTCATATTTATAATATAGGCTATTTTAAAATGTTTATGTGTGATTTATAAGTGTATTCATGTAGGATCAAAGGTAAAGGTTTTTCAGTGGCAGGAAGCTGTAGGAAGTCTTTCAAAATAAAATATAAAGTAGTAAAATTAAATAATTGAATGCACAAAGAAATGGCCACTCCAGCTGTATAGTGCCATTAAGGTAGTCATTGGGCTGACTTTCCATTTAATATTAGCATTAAAGTCAGAATGACTGATGGTAAACACACTGACACTTCAAATGAGATTTTAATATAATAACGACAGCTTGGTGGGCCAACGCAAACAGCATGGCGGGCCAACTGTGGCCCGCGGGCCACACTTTGGGCACCCCTGATTTAAACCAAAGGTGCAACTATTCTTTTCACTTAGTTAATTGTTTGAAATCCTTTTCGTATTTTGTACTGAATAGATGACATGCATGTGCCTTCACCGATAAAGTGTTACCTCACCAGCTTGTCATCAAGTTCTGCAAGAAATTATTATTAAAGTTTTTTTTTATTTTTTTTATGTAGGACAATGTTTTCCGGGGGTCAAAGTTTGCTGCTGAGCAGTTGATCACACTCTTCATGACTGTGCAGACATTGGAGAAATGCCCCCTCCCTTTGAAAATGAGTTAATCAGGTTTTAACATGAAAGAACCTGTTGGTTAGCAGATGTAACTCAGCTGTGAGCTTCAATGCAGATTGTCATGGTGATTAAATTGCAATCATTTATCAGCATTTAAAACACAATTTAACCACTTTGTCATGCTTTGAGACATTTTTACGTACTTTGTGGATTTTCAAGAAACTCCAGTCAGACGTCAGATTGGAGACACAAGAAAGGTAAAGTTAGTTGGATCACATATGTAGTTTTCTGCAAGTAACCTGCTCTAATTGTCACCCTTCACTGAAAGACAAGGACTGGCAAACATGTTTTCATCTTTGTTCCTGTCTGTTGGCAAAACATCTCATAAAATAGTGAATCAATTTTATTGATATTTTTAGGAAATATTCACTGGTTGTACTTCTATTCTACAACTGCTTAACCTTTGGAGCCATCAGAGTTTAAGATGGCTGCCACAGAAATTCTGTCCATAAAAGTTATGTACATTTTTTTTTACTTTTTAAAATAAAAAGTAAATGGAAGTAATTCATATATAAAACTTTAAGTAATAATCAGAGAAAAAAGAGAAACAGTAAACTGAAAACTGAGCTCAAAGCAAACTGACTTGTTTTTCACATAGACTTCTTTCATCTGAAATTCAAGAATAAGTCCTTTAAATCCTTTTAAAGACAAAATAATAATAATAATAATAATTAATTCAATTTATAACGCACTTTTCATTACTGAAAATCTCAAAGTGCTACACATATATTGAATGCTACACACATTCATAAACCGGTGGCGGCAGACTACCATGCAAGGTGCTTTCCAGTCCTACCGGGAGCAACTCAGGGTTAAGTGTCTTGCCCAAGGACACAACGACACATGGTGCGGGTCCCGGGAGTCGAACCGCCAACTTTCCGATCGGGAGACGACTGCCATTACCACTACACCACGGCCGCCCCAAATCATCTGTTGTTACAAATACTGAAGTAACAACGTGTTTTTGTTGAGCAAGGGCATACATAGAAATCTCTTCATAACTTTCAGAAACTCAAATCCGTCTCAAATTTTTTTTTCATTCAACCTTTATTTATACAGGCTAGTCTCATCTAGTCATGAGGATTCATTTATAAGAGGGACCTGTTTTAGACAAAGAACACAGATGAGATACAGAAAACAATAGACAATCATATAAAAAGCATATAAAATAAAAAGTCCATCCATTTTCTTCCGCTTTTCCGGGGTTGGGTCGCGGGGGCAGCCTAAGTAAGGAGGCCCAGACTTCCCTCTCCCCAGCCACTTGGAGCAGCTCCTCTGAGGGAATCCCAAGGCGTTCCCAGGCCAGCCGAGAAACATAGTCCCTCCAGCGTGTCCTGGGTCTTCCTCTGGGCCTCTTCCCCATGGGACGTGCCCAAAACACCTCACCAGGGAGACGTCCAGGAGGCATCCTAACCAGATGCCCGAGCCACCTCAACCGGCTCCTCTCAATGTGGAGAAGCAGCAGCTCTACTCTGAGTCCCTCCCAGATGACTGAGCTTCTCACCCTATCTCTAAGGGAGAGTCCAGACACCCTCCAGAGAAAACTCATTTCAGCCGCTTGTATCCGTGATCTTGTTCTTTCAGTCACAACCCAAAGCTAATGACCATAGATGAGGGTAGGAACGTAGATGACCAGTAAATTGAGAGCTTCGCCTTTTGACTCAGCTCTCTCTTCACCACGACAGACCGGTACAGCGCCCGCTTCACTGCCAATGCTGCACCTATCCGCCTATCAATCTCACGTTCCATTTTTCCCTCATTCGTGAACAAGACCCTGAGATACTTAAACTCTTCCACTTGGGGCAGGACCTCCTCCCCTACCCGAAGAGGGCACGCTACTCTTTTCCGGCTCAAGACCATGGCCTTGGATTTGAAGGAACTGATCCTCATCCTGGTCGTGTCACACTCAGCTGCAAACCGCTCCAGCGAAAGCTGTAGATCATCATCTGCATAAAACAGAGAAGTGCTCCTAAGGCCAACAAAACGAATCCCCTCAACACCTTGGCTGCACCTAGAAATTATGTCCTTAAAAGTTATGAACATTTATAAAAAAAAATAAAAATAAAAGTAAATTGAAGAAATGATATATAAAACTATAAGTAAAAATCAGGAAAAAAAGAGTAGAAATGCAAGCTTGTGTGCTCATGTGTGTGTTTGTATTGATTTGGGTTGGCAGATCGCAGACTGATGAAGTCTTTCGCATGAAGGACGAAATGTTTCTCCCTATAAAAGAAACTGGTTGAGATAGAAATGGTATCAGGTTTTTGCAACAACCAGGAACAATGGTGTGTGGTGCTTGGAACAGAACTCAGCTGGACTGAAGTGGAGCATGATGCAATAAATGTGTGTTGGACGTTTCCCTTGTGTCATTAACTAAACAATAAATAAGCTCACTTTAGTGATCCTCTATAGCCCCTTTTCCATAGTGATAGCTCAGATCAGTTCAATGTGGCTCAGCTCGGTCCATGCTGAGTTTCCATATGCACAAAGTTTTTTTTAATAGAGGTTTAGATATTAATATTTTTTTGCTTTTTGTTTGTGAAACAAGGTCAAAGGAAGCGGTTTCTGGTTCCTCGATCGGACCCGGTGTTACACCATATTCTGTGACCTGCAACTGTGCATGCAACACCGCCCCCTACGGTCACAATATATGGTGGTTGCAACGAGCTCCAAACAGTTTTACGGTAGTTGAACTGGAAGATTCATCTTTAGTGAAATATTTCCATACTACTGATGCATTTCTATCTGTCTGCCAAGACTGGGCCTGCTCTGTGCCATTCGTCTACTTTGAGGAATCCATTTTGTAGCTTCTACTAGTAGCCCGGTGCGGATCACGTGAAACATGACACAATGACGTAACTGCGACGTAATGACATCACTGCGAATACTCAATGTGAAATTTGAAAACTCGGGAGATGTCCTAGGAATCGACGTGTCGATTACTCGAGTAGTCTGTTAAAGCCCTATGGATAACTGAACTTCTCACCCTATCTTTAAGGGAGAGTCCAGCTACCCTGCAGAGGAAACCCATTTCAATCGCCTGTATCCCCAATCTCATTCTTTCGGTCACTACCCAGAGTAAGTGGCCATATAGGTAAGGCTTTCTTAAGAAAAAGTAAAGATGTTAATGAACAATTAGACATAGAACTCTCTATGTCAATTCAGAGTGAAGTAGAATCATTAAGCACCCAAACAGCGATAACAAGCAAGTGAGCACTAAGTTGATATTTTCAAATATGTGGGAGGTCAAGCCCCCCACCCCATCCCACACACACACAGAAGCATGACAAAATGTGGCCATTTTGAGACATACCTTTCTTTTTTACCATATAAAGGAGCTAAACCAACCATTTAATTGTTTTAAGGCCTGACAAGACTGTTTGTATTGTGTAGAGTAGCCTAGGAAGAATATTCTTTATTTTTTTAAGCAATTTGACCTATCATTGATAAAGGAACGGTATTCAATCTCTCCAAGTCTAGCCAGATGTGTTCAAATAAAAGGCAGAAGTTGGCTTTATACATTTGGTCAAAATTGGGTGTTATTTTTATTCCTACAGACAAAACCCTCTGGTGACCATTTAAATGGAAAGAGCCATGTAGGTATAATCTTTAACCTGCCCAAAGGCATAACTTCAGATTTAGTGAGGTTTATTTTGTATCCAGAAAACTGGCTGAACCAACCAATCAATTGTTTCAGTCAGACAGGGAATAGACACCTCAGGCTTAGTCATTACAATTAGGGTGTCATCAGCGAGTGATCTTGTGCTCTCTGTTTACAATCTTGAGGCCACCTATATGTATCTTTATTAAACCTAATAGCCTCTGCAAGATGCTCCATAGAAAGAGCAAAGAGCAGTGGTGATGGAGGACAGCCCTGTTTTGTACCTTTTAAATATACCAAATATTTCCCCGCCTTGTCTCTATGTTCATACAATTTTTGTTTCACAAATCTAATCTGATTTTCTGCTTCTTTAGGCAGAAGTGTGTCAAGGGTGCTTCAAAGTGCAGCTATCTCTTTAAGTTTTTGTGCAGATGAAGATGTGATGTATTCCCTCTCAGCTCATTTTAATTTGGTCTCTAAAATCGTTCTTTGCTCAGCCTGCCTGCATCTCTTAGTATAGGATATAATAAGACCTCTAGAAAAAGTGTTGGACGTTTCCCACAATATTGATGGGTCATTTGTAGAGGGTAGATTACTTGACATAAATAGCTCAAATTCTTCTTTAAAGTAAGTCAGAAACTTCTGTTTTGTCAGGATATAAGGTGCAAACCTCTAGTGTCTAGCCTGTTTTGAGGGGTTTGATACAGTGTACTGTTAAAAAAGGAGCATAATCTGAAACAATTATTGGGCCTATAGACCTAGAGGTTTCTGAACTTAAAATACCTTTAGGAAGAAAAAATAGCCAATCTTACTGTAAGATCTGGATACATTTCAAAATAATGTATGTTCTTTATCTCCTCCTTGAAACGCCACCTTATCATGGCGTTGGAGTTTGTGCACCTGAATGATCCTAGGAGCTATGCTGTCTGGGGCAATTTTAATTGCCTCTGGTAGGGTCTCCCAAGGCAGATGGTTCTAGGTGACAGGCCAGACAAAGAGCAATTCCAAAGACTCTTACGGACATGAAACAGCAAGGAACTCTGTGTCTCTTACCTGTACGTGGGTTACCGGGGCCCTACCCTGGAGCCAGACCTGGGGGAGGAGCTCATCGGCAAGCGCCTGGTGACCGAGTCCCTACCCATGGGGACCGGTTGGACTCGGCCCGAATGAGCAACATGACTTTATTTATTTAATTTATTTAATTAAGTTTATTTGACAGGTACAGTGCACAAAAACATAGAAAAGAACAAGTCTGTGACTGATGCGTTGCACAAAGAGAACACTGTATAGCTATAGTTAATTCGTAACTCCAGTCCCTGGTTGGGCATTTCTATGCATTAAAATGCAATTTAAAAATCAAAATATAGTAGGAATACCTATGTATTCCTGCCTACATATTCATGTAATCAACCTGCCTACATATTCATGTAATCAACCTAGCAAACTCCAAATTCATATAATAAAAACTATACATTAAAATACTCTAGTGGACACTGGGGTGCCACTAATTGTATGAGCAGGTGTTATACTGACATAATCTTATAATTAATTAAATAACGGATTCTCTTCTTTTTCGGATTAAACAAATAAATTGTATGACCAGATAAGATGTAAATGACAATGAAACGTTAATTACAGTTGACCCATCAGGAAATGGAGTCATTTAATAACAAATCATTAAAATTACATCAACATGTACAACGGATTGTTCTGATCAATTTTCCTATAAATTAAGCGTCAGCAGATTAAATTGTGGACAACAGAATTCAAGTAATGGGATGACAAATTACTGATATCTGAAGGCATTTTAGCTTAAGTTTTTACTGGCAAGATAAGAGGAGGATAGTAAAAAGGAGTGGAAGAAAAGGAAGCTTATCTGGGGAATAAGTTCAACCACCGCAGTGAAGCGGGCGCTGTACCGGTCTGTCGTGTTGAAGAGAGAGCTGAGTCAAAAGGCAAAGCTCTCAATTTACCGATCGATCTACGTTCCCACCCTCATCTATGGTCATGAGCTTTGGGTTGTGACCGAAAGAACAAGATCTCGGATACAAGCGGCTGAAATGAGTTTTCTCCGCAGGGTGTCTGGACTCTCCCTTAGAGATAGGGTGAGAAGCTCAGTCATCCGGGAGGGACTCGGAGTAGAGCCGCTGCTTCTCCACATCGAGAGGAGCCAGTTGAGGTGGCTCGGGCATCTGGTTAGGATGCCTCCTGGACGCCTCCCTGGTGAGGTGTTCCGGGCATGTCCCACCGGGAGGAGACCCAGAGGAAGACCCAGGACGCGCTGGAGGGACTATGTTTCTCGGCTGGCCTGGGAACGCCTTGGGATTCCCCCGGAGGAGCTGCTCCAAGTGGCTGGGGAGAGGGAAGTCTGGGCCTCCCTACTTAGGTTGCTACCCCCGCGACCCGACCCCGGATAAGCGGAAGAAGATGGATGGATGGATGGATGGATAAGTTCAACCAGAACATAGCACACCCTCCGGGTGACATCCGCTGAACACCGGTCCACTTTAGTAAAACAATCAGCAACTCATTACCTTGTGACAACAGTCCTTCTGGTAAAGAGAGGGTTTCCAGCCGTGGACGTAAAAGGTTTGTTGGTCCAGTTACTAGGAGAGACTAGGTCTTTGGCTCGTGACCAAACGTCCAACAGCAAAGGAGAAAGTCACTACATCTCAATTTCCTCCAGAACTGAAAGTTCAAGGAAGTGAAGTCTTTATAAAGGGAGCTTGACATCAGAGCATTCACTCCCGCCTATTGGTTTGTCAACCAGGAAGTAGGAGTGGTTTAGTGGAAGGTCAAGGGGTTTATTATTAGTCAAGGAATGAAAGTTGTTTAGATCAAAAGGGAAGAGAAAGACAGATTAGAGTGGAGCCAGCTTTATGAATAAAACTGATTAACCGTCTATAACACCTTTACCCAATACTGAAAAGTAGACGTTGGCTTGTCCTTCGATTAAACAACGCCATTTAATTATCAACATATTGAAAATAGTGATGATACTACAAAACAGAAGGTTATTCATTTGATTATTTGAATTAGAAAAAAAATTAGTCTCTTGGTGATTTAATTTATGTCTTTGCTTCAAATTAATGGAATAAACAATGTCCACTGTCTTCTTCTTGAAGGTTTCAAGAAATGATGTCTCACTGAGAGGTTCAGTGAAACAAAGTGTACTACTGAGAGTTTACAGAGACCAAAGTGTATCACCACAATACGAACAATTGAAAAATCTAGATACAATAAAAAAAATACCAAACATTATCCTCTACAAATTCTAAAATAACCTTACAACCCACAAATTTACAAAAATATCATAGCATATCCTCAATACCCTCCTCCCTGGGCTGTCACCTTACCATGGTGGAGGGGTTTGATGATAGGAGCTATGCTGTCAGGGGCTTCACCTAAGGCAGACAGGTCCTAGGTGAGGGACCAGACAAATTGTAGCCCAAAGACCCCTTATGATGAGTAAAAAATGGATTAAATGTTCCCTCGCGCAGACGTGGGTAACCAGGGCCCCACTCTGGAGCCTGGCCCGGAGGTGTGGCATGCTGGCGAGCGTCTGGTGGCCGGGCTTTTATCCATGGAGCCCGGCTGGGCACAGCCCAAAGACGAGACGTGGGTCCCCCTTCCCATGGGCTCACCACCTGTGGGAGGGGCGAAAGGGGTTGGGTGCAATGTGAGATAGGTGCAGAGGGTGGGGACCCTGACAATCTGATCCTCTGCTATAGAAGCTGGCTATTGGGACGTGGAATGTCACCTCTCTGGTGGGGAAGGAGCCTGAGCTAGTGTGTGAGGTTGAAAGGTTCCGGCTAGAAATAGTCGGACTCGCCTTAACGCATGGCTCTGGCTCTGGAACCAGTTTCCTTGAGAGGGGTTGGACACTCTTCCACTCTGGAGTTGCCCCTGCTGAGAGGCGCCAAGCAGGAGTGGGCATACTTGTTACCCTCCATCTTGGTGCCTGTACGTTGGAGTTAACCCTGGTGAACGAGAGGGTAGCCTCCCTCCGCTTACGCGTGGGGGGGGTGGGCTCTGACTGTTGTTTGTGCCTATGCGCCAAACGGCAGCTCAGATTACCCACCCTTTCAGGAGTCCTTGGAGGGGGTATTGGAGAGTGCACCTCCTTGGGACTCCCTTGTTCTACTGGGGAACTTCAATGCTCACGTGGGCAATGACAGTGAGACCTGGAAGGGTGTGGTTGGGAGGAACGGCCGCCCTGATCTGAACCCGAGTGGTGTTCTGTTATTGCACATCTGTGCTCGTCATGGATTGTCCATAACAAACACCATGTTCAAGCATAAGGGTGTCCATATGTGCTCTTGGCACCAGGACACCCTAGGTCGTAGTTCGATGATCGACTTTGTTGTCGTCTCATCTGATCTGCGGCCGCATGTCTTGGACACTCGGGTGAAGAGAGGGGCGGAGCTGTCAACTGACCACTACCTGGTGGTGAGTTGGCTCCGATGGTGGGGGAGGATGCCGGTCAGACCTGGCAGACCCAAACGTATTGTGAGGGTCTGATGGGAACATCTGACAATCTCCCGTAAGACGGAGCTTTAACTCCCACCTCCGGGAGAGATGTGAACACGTTCTGAGGGAGGCGGGAGACATTGAGTCAGAGTGGGCCATGTTCTGCACCTCTATTGTCGAGGCGGCTTATCGGAGCTGTGGCCACAAGGTTGTTGATGCCTGTTGTGACAGCAAACCTCGACACCTGGACACCGGCGGTGAGGGATGCTGTCAGGCTGAAGAAAGAGTCCTATTGGGCCTTTTTGGCCTGTGGGACCCCGGAAGCAGCTGATGGATACTGGCAGTCCAAACAGTATGCAGCTCGGGTGGTTGCTAAGGCAAAAATTTGGGCGTGGGAGGAGTTCGGAGAGGCCATGGAGAATAACTTCGGTACGGCTTCTAGGCGATTCTGGTCCACCATCCGGCGTCTCGGGAGGAGGTGGGGGATCACCACCATCACCATTTATAGTGGGGTTGGCATGCTGCTGACCTCAACTTGGGATGTTGTAAGTCGGTGGGCAGAATACTTCGAAGACCTCCTCAATCCCACTGGCACGTCTTCCACTGAGGAAGCGGAGCCCGGGAAGTTTGGGTCGGGCTCTCCAATCTCTGGTGCTGAGGTCACCGAGGTGGTTAAAAAGCTCCTTGGTGGCAGGGCCCCAGGGGTGGATTCAAAAAGGGGGGCTGTAGAGTGTGTTCCAACTATAGGGGATCACACTCTTAAGCCTCCATAGTAAGGTCTATTCAGGGGTTCTGGAGAGGAGGGTCCATCGGATAGTCAAACCTCGGATTCAGGAGGAGCAGTGTGGTTTTTGTCCTGATCGTGAAAGACTGGACCAGCTCTACACCCTCAGCAGGGTCCTGGAGGGTGCGTGAGAGTTTGCCCAACCAGTTTACATGTGCTTTGTGGACTTGGATAAGGCATTCGACCGCGTCCCTCAGGGGGTCCTGTGGGGTGTAATCCAGGAGTATGGGGTACCAGGCCTTTTGATGCGGGCTGTTGGATCCCTGTACGACTGGTGTCAGAGCTTGGTCCGCATTGCCAGCAGGAAGTCAGGCTCGTTTTCAGTGAGAGTTGGACTCCGTCAAGGTTGCCCTTTGTCACCAATTCTGTTCATAACTTTTATGGATAGAATATCTAGGTGCAGCCAAGGTGTTGAGGGGATCAGTTTTGGTGGCCTTAGAATCACTTCTCTGTTTTTTGCATATGATATGGTCCTATTGGTTTCATCAGGTCATGATCTACAGCTTTTGGTGGAACGGTTTGCAGCTGAGTGTGACGCGGCCGGGATGAGGATCAGTTCCTCCAAATCCGAGGCCATGTTCTTGAGTCGGAAAAGGATAGAGTGCCCTCTCCGGGTTGGGAAGGAGGTCTTACCCCAAGTGGAGGAGTTTAAGTATCTCTGGGTCTTGTTCACGAATGAGGGAAAACTTGAGCGTGAGATTGATAGGGGGATAGGTGCCGTGTCAGCAGGGAAGCGGGTGCTGTATCGGTCTGTCGTGGTGAAGATAGAGCTGAGTCAAAAGGCAAAGCTCTCAATTTACCGATCGGTCTGCGTTCCCACCCTCATCTATGGTCATGAGCTTTGGGTTGTGACCGAAAGAACGAGATCTCGGATACAAGCGGCTGAAATGAGTTTTCTCCGCAGGGTGTCTGGACTCTCCCTTAGAGATAGGGTGAGAAGCTCAGTCATCCGGGAGGGACTCGGAGTAGAGCCGCTGCTTCTCCACATCGAGAGGAGCCAGTTGAGGTGGCTCGGGCATCTGGTTAGGATGCCTCCTGGACGCCTCCCTGGTGAGGTGTTCCGGGCATGTCCCACCGGGAGGAGACCCAGAGGAAGACCCAGGACACGCTGGAGGGACTATGTTTCTCGGCTGGCCTGGGAACGCCTTGGGATTCCCCCGGAGGAGCTGGCCCAAGTGGCTGGGGAGAGGGAAGTCTGGGCCTCCCTACTTAGGCTGCTACTCCGCGACCCGACCCCGGATAAGCGGAAGAGAATGGATGGATGGATGGATGGATCCTAAATACCTCCCCATTCTCACACATTCAACTAATATACTAAAAATTGTAATTATAATACTAACTCACATGCACTCCCACAAAGACTTTCGCATACCTAAAATCAGAGTATTAAAAATGATAATTTCTTTGATTTTCCTTTCGCCAAGATCTATCTGTCTGTCTGTCTGTCTGTCTGTCTGTCTGTCTGTCTGTCTGTCTGTCTGTCTGTCTGTCTGTCTGTCTGTCTGTCTGTCTGTCTGTCTGTCTGTCTGTCTGTCTGTCTGTCTGTCTGTCTGTCTGTCTGTCTGTCTGTCTGTCTGTCTGTCTGTCTGTCTGTCTGTATCTAAATGAGCTAATTGGATGAGGAGCTAACTGAGTAATGCACTTAAAAATTTATTTAAGAAAACATAAGTTAGAAAAGCTTTCTAAACTCATTAAGTTATGTTTGCCCAGGATTAGACAGGGATGTGATTTTATTGGCTTTTAGTCCATTACTTTTTTGGTTATACAATGAGACCATTGGCTTAATAGCCGTTGTAGTAGCCTGGGCCCATGAAGTCATACAATATGAGATAAGAGAGAATATCATGGTATGCATGTACCGAAGATCAGCTTGTACAGGAATATAAGGTCTTATGAATTTGAAACAATTAGGTTTATTTTGACTTTTTTGGAAATGTTTATATGATTCTCAAATTTTAGATGTGGATCTAAAAACAGCCCAAGATATTTGAATCATGTTACATTTTATTTTTTTCATCCTGTAGATAAATTTGAAGATTTTGTTGTACATGTTGTTTTCTAATCGATAAGCACATTGACATGATTTTACTTATATTGATAACTAACTCTCCCTTAAGGCCGAGATACACTCGAGCGTCCTCACGGTACGCCTATACGTAGCGTACGTACGCTGTGGCAAAAGCGTAGCCCCTTAGGGCATGTACGCGCAAAAGTATTTTTTTACTACGCATACGCGATCCGCGTGCGCGATACGCGTGTCTGACCATAAACTTCCCGGCGCCGGACTGTTTTGTATGTTACACAAATGAAATAAATTCCCCTTCTTTATCGCTGATCGGGCCTTTTCTTTTGTTTTTTTGCCTAAAGTCAAGTAACCGCTTCTTCCTCCGTTCACTCGATGATTGAAATGAATGAATTCAGGTCCTACCTGGGTGCGCGATGTTTTAATATTCCCTGGTGGGCTGTGTGCTGCAGGAAAAGCGCTCCCTGTTATTATTTTTATTTCTGAGAGAACTTTTTATAACATATATAGTAGAAACACCGCATCAGAACACCGCAGAAGTCCAGCGAGCTGCTCATGTTAAAGGTTTCACTTTCAGCTGACTAGGTTTCACTTTCAGCTGACTGAGCGCTGTCAATCAATTCAGTAGGCGTGTCAGCAAGTGACCAATCAGCGAGCTCAGTTGAGTCCCTTCCGTGTGCTGCTGCTCATATTACAACAAGGAGAACGAGAGCGTTTGAAAGCTGATAGTTTCTTGGAGTATAGCAGCAAAAACATACGCACAAAATATGCGCGTATACGCGCGTATACGGAGTCTGCTTCAGTGTATCTCGGCCTTTAGAGATAGGGTGAGAAGCTCAGTCATCCGGGAGGGACTCTGAGTAGAGCCGCTGCTTCTCCACATTGAGAGGAGCCAGTTGAGGTGGCTCGGGCATCTGGTTAGGATGCCTCCTGGACGCCTCCCTGGGGAGGTGTTCCGGGCATGTCCCACCGGGAGGAGGCCCAGGGGAAGACCCAGGACACGCTGGAGGGACTATGTTTCTCGGCTGGCCTGGGAACGCCTTGGGATTCCCCCAGAGGAGCTGCTCCATGTGGCAGGGGAGAGGGAAGTCTGGGCCTCCCTACTTAGGGTGCTACCCCCGCGACCCGACCCCGGATAAGCGGACGAAAATTGATGGATGGATGGATGGATAACTAACTCATTATTAAATAACAACGGTTCACTTCCTTCATTCAGGCAGACGCCTGTTGCGGTGTCTCAGTAGGTGCGTAAAATACTGCATCTGCTGCGTAAAGTTGACAATTTACACCTTGCATACAAGAGGTAGGTCATTTATAAAGAGACTGTATAACAGTGGCCCTAATATAGAGCCCTGTGGAAGTCCCCTATGATGTTTAAAATTTAAGATTTTTCTGGAGCCACTTTAACACATTCTTGCCTGTCATGGAGATATGAAGTAAACCAGCCCACTGCTTCAGCAGAAATTTTAAAAGATGCCATTTTAGATATCAGCCGTCTATGACTTACTGTGTTGAATGTTTTTCTAAGGTCTAAAAATACTGCCCCAATCACCTTTCCCTGGTCAAGAAACTTCTTCATATTCTCCACCAAGCAGCAGTTAGCGATCTTGGTAGAGTACCCAGACCTAAAACCAAATTGTAATGGGTGGAGAAGCTGATTAGCTTCCATATAATCAGTCAGTTGTCTTACTACTGTTTTTTCTATTCCTTTTGATAATACAGGTAAGATCGATATAGGTTGATAAGTATTTGTAGAATCATATCTCCCCTCTTTAATTATAGGTACAACAACTGCCTTTTTCTACCCTGAAGGAAATATGGAAGTACTAATTCATTCATTCAACCTTTATTTAGGCAGGTTAATCCTATTGAGCTTTGAGGACTCATTTACAAGTGAGACTTTGTTACAAACAAAGAATGATGACAGAGCGACAGTAGACTTTCCTTTGACAATCAACAATAGACAATCATAAGAGAGGCATGCAGATTTTTTTAACAAGTTAAAACAAAGATGTCAAAGTAGCAAAACAGATAGATTAAAAGGCAAATGTAGAAAACTACAAACAGGAACATATCTACATTAGTTTTTGCCAGGATTCCAACAGATTCTTAAAGCCATTTAGAGCGGCCAAGGTTGAGAGCTTCAGATCTTTTTGTAAGATATTCCAGGAAGCAGGAGCAGAGTAGGAGAAGGCCCTTTTGCCAAGTTCAGTCCTCACTGACGGAACATTGCAGGTAATCATGTCCTGAGAGCGCACGCTGTAGCTGCATTCACGCCGAGACATGTAGGAGGAGATTTATGAAGGCAGCAGACCAAAAAGGATTTAAAGATGAAAATGTACCAGTGGAAGAGTCTGCATGAAGTTAATGATGTCCAATTAACCAATGAATACAGGGTGCAGTAGTGGGTATGGTAATCACAGCCAGTTATGAATTTTAGTGCACCATGATAGACAGCATCTAACATCTGCAGGGACCTTGTATGAGCATTCATGTAAATAATGTCACCGTAATCAATGGAGGGAAGAAAAGTCACAGATACAAGGCCTTTCCTAGCATTCAGAGTTAGACAGGATCTGTTTCTGAAAAAGAAACCCAGTTTAACTTTCAGTTTTTTTTTTACTAGGTTTTCCACGTGGAGCTTAAAAGAGAGATGCGAATCGACCAGGATACCCAAATATTTGTAGCTGAGCTGAAGCATTTTCTCAGAGCACATCTTAAAGATAAGAGTAGTACTGAATTATTCCAGGAACTGAGCAATGCAAGACAACATGATAAAGAAGGTCCACAACAGTTTATGTATAGACTGATGGGGTTAAAACAGCATGAACTTTTGCTTCTAAAGTAAGTAAAGGTTTCCAGTATGATAAAAAATTAGTTCAGGGAGTGTTGCTGCATTCACTTTACCAGGGGATACATGAAAAATATTTTACATCCGACGAGATCTTAAACCCCACATTTCAGATGAGAAAGTTACTGATTATTTTATCCTAGAAGTGACAACAAAGTCAGTAGATAAAGACACAGAGAGACAAAATAGATTGGGTCAGACTGTTAAACCAAAAGCAGTCAATGTCAGTACAGTGCAGATGGATAAGAAAAGTCAGACTGTAGTTCAGATGCAGGCAGAAGTCCAAGCTAACCGTACTGACATACAGGAGCTAACAGCACAGGTTTCATCACTTTATTGCATTGGTGTCATGAAGGTTGGGCACACAAAAGAATAAACCATCCTGTTAGATGCTAATGGAAGCTCAACGTGAGTGTCTCATCTTACGTGTCACAGTGTCACATGAGATGCTGTGACAGCTTTTAGAGAAAGCTTTAACACCCATGGTTTGTTCAAGGACTGAAAGCGCTCGCACACCTTTTCCACATCAAAAACATCCAGCAACGTCAGAAGTTAAACGAAGATGTCATCAATGTATCTCCTCAGGAAATGATAACTGCAGTCACTGTTTCAAGTGTTGGAAAGAGGGACACATAGCTATTGAATGTCTGATGAAGAATAACCTGTCGGGAAACTGGGCAAGGTCACTGGACCATCAGTGACCAGAGATAATGCAGGGTCCTACGCCACTGAAAAACTACATCCTCAGGAGGACACACCATCTTCTACCAAGCCTATCAAACAAAAAAAAATTATTAAGAAGAAACATGTTGCACAACCAAGCCCGGATTTTCGCACAGGCTTCCCGGGGCTGCAGCCCGGGGCCCCGACGCTTTGGGGGCCCCGCCCCCGAAGGAAGTTTTTTTTTTTTTTTTTTTTGGTGAACGGATGGTGTCTGAATTCAGTCTGCTATACGTGCTGGAGTTCATGCAGAACTCTACGTGCCTGCTACGTGCTTGAGTGTCTGGAGACAGGAGCAGAGGGAGGAGAGAAGCCGATGCTGCTATGGAGCGGACAAGGAGCACTGAACTCGTTAAGCGGAACAGAGGTGCCATTTGATGGATGGATAGAAGTCCTGCTCGAGATTAAAAGCATCAAATATGGGTCAGTTGCCCTCTCCGGTGCTTGTAAGTCAAGAGTGTGAGAGCAGTCCTTTGCTAGGTTTCAATGTGATCCAAAAAATCATAATGGGAAACACAGATCAGACAAACAACATTAACCTGGTGGACTTGTTGTCAGAGGCCTTGAGAATCCAAAAAAATAGGGTTGAAACTTTAGTCTCTGTCATCTGCACCATGCCATCCCAGGAGAAATCAAAGAGTTCAACAGTGAGAGTTGGAAAGAAAGGTCTTAATGTTCAAAAGTGGCCAAATTGGCGAAGTGAAATGTTGCATCAGTGTCATGATCTGCTGTTTAATGTTTGAACCCACGTGCAGGAAAACAGATGACTCACGAATGAAAAAATTATTATTTATTAAAACAAAACAAAGCGCTGTCAAGGCAGAAAAAACCCTTAAACAGGAACACACAGCAGAACAGATCACACACTGTGGAAGGATAAAGCCCGGATGCCAAAGGAGTGAAAACACACAGTCTAAATACTATACCATACCATACCATACCATTTTATTTATAAAGCACTTTAAACAGGAACAAGTCCACACCAAAGTGCTGGACAAACAAACACGCAACAGGCAACACAGACAATGAAGTACAACACGAAAAACATAAAAACATTGCAGATCATAAATCAAACGATCCAATACAAATCAGCTGGCATTGAAAGCGATGGAGTAGTAGTGAGTTTTTAACCGGGATTTGAAAACCGAGAGGGAGGGGGCATACTACATACTGCCATTAACAAGACACAGTGAGGAGTGCCTTGGGTGATTAGAATGAGGACCAGCTGTGAATGAATGACACGGACAACAGAGGTGCAAGAAAACAGAAACAGAATCGTGTCATAACCCCCCAACAAGGGTGGCACCTGACACTTCCAAAATGGGCCCCCACATAACTAGGGAG